>NW_019296030.1:0-14297 GCF_000500325.1 Leptinotarsa decemlineata
ATGACGATATAAGCTTATAATATCCCGGTCAGAAATAAAATAGTTTATTTTGTAAAAAAGAAGGCTGAAAAGTCGCCCTTTCCTGAACTTTGAAGAGCCGTAACTTTGTAAATAAGAAAGAGCGCCGCTTTTTTCTTTTGGATTCGTAATCTACCACTCAAAATTCTTTACAAAATCGCAGGATGCTCTCAAAACAAAAATTTACCAAAGTTTCTTCCATGAAAAGTACGCGAAATCTTCACAACCATCGAACTGCAATATTAAAGACTTTATGCGTTGTGAACCTCCAAAAAGTGATAGAGATATAGATACAGCTTTCTTCGATGCAATGGAAATCCTGAATCTTGATGAAAAGGTAGATCTGAGCATTTTCAAATACATCGTGAAACAAAAAGATAGCCTGATCTATGAATTGAGAGAAACTATAAAAATTCTGAATGACCAAATGAACTCAATCAAATCACAAAAAGTTGAACAGAATAAAAAACTGATTCCGAGCGATGAAACAAGAAACGTCTATACAAAAAAACCTACGTCAAGGTACCGATAACGTTCCCAGTTGCTCGGAATCTTCTCCGAGTGCAAGAATTACGCGACAACAAGTATCAAAGTCTGTGATGGAGGCAAACACGAAGCAGAAGTGCAATGAGTACAAAAATTTTGTAAATGATAATGAAAATACCAGTACGGAACAGGAACCAGCTGAGACATTGCCTAAACCATCATTCCTCAATTAAAATTGGAATCTTGTGATAAATGAACGTCCATAGAGACCAAAAGTAATGGAAACAAATAGCACACTCACACTGAATGGTACAGAAGTACGAGAAGTTCCCAGATCCGTGAAGTGTATATCGCGTATATGCATATCGCGTTGATCCGACGTTAACTGTAACGGACCTAACCCAACTAATAAAAGGCCATTTTCCAGAAGCACAATGCGAGGCACTGAACTCAAAACATCCGGAACGTTATGCTTCCTTCAAAGATACTATCCACGAAGAAAACATCGAAGCAGCCCTGGACTCCAACATGGGCTCCCCTTGGAGCCCATGTTTAGAAGTTTATGGACCTAACTAGAAATTTCGAAGGAGTTTGACATGGAAGGGAAGAACTCCTACCAGTAATGATGCCCTTAGAACCTATATTTCATTTGAACATACAATGTTTGTCTAATAAGGTAGGCGAATTAATGCTATATCTTGAAGAATATAAATTTTCTGTAGTCTGATTATCTGAGCACTGGCAAACCCAGGAAAACATTAACCTCAATAATTATTCACTCTCATCTCATTTCTGTAGGCAACACGCAATTCACGGTGGTGTGTCCATATATGTGAAAACAGGAATTAAATTCAAAAATGTAGACGTAAAGTCATTTTGTGATGAAGTAAATGCGGATTTCTGTGGTATTGAGTTGCCCAGCACTGGAATTATTATAATTACCGTGTACAGGTCCTGTTTGGGCAATTTTCAAAATGTTCTTCAAAGACTGGAAGAATTACTCATATCCATTATAACAAAATATAATAGTGTTATGATATTGGAAGAGTTCAATGTTCACTTTGAATCCAAAACATCTGATGTAAATGAACTCACTCATCTTATGTCATCATTTGGATTAAATATATTATTCTCAGATATAACAAGAATTATTCCTGGAAGCAAGGGATAATATTATCACGAATCTAGAAGACATATCGTATAACTGTGGAATAGTTGAGCCATGTTTGTCGCATCAAAAAGGTCTATTCATAAATATCAAAAATAATACCACCTCTTATTCACATTTCCTGCAGAAAAGAGTGATTACCCCTGCTGGCATAAAAAATGAGATTCATCTTGGAAAATACCGACTGGAATCTGGTGATTCCAGTCGGTATTTAGTGATATCGATAGTGATATCGATACGGAGATGAACCGCTCAGCAGAGTTCATAACTCACGCTCAAAAGTGGTATCGAAACATCATTTCCATTGAAATGGGTGCCTCCAGAGAATAAGCCCCCATACAGTAATTTGGTTCAATACTGATTAGAAAAATATGCGTAAAACTTTAGAGGGTGTTAAAACAGTTTGTGATGTTACCAAAGACAAAAATGATTATTCAGTCTACAAAAATTTGAAAAATCAGTATAAATGTGCCATTGAAAGAGCAAAAAGGGAATCTTATGATAATTACATAAATATCTCCACCGATAAAATGAGGGATATGTGGAAAATAGTAAATTACGAAATAAATCGTCTGAATAATAATAAAATTGGCACTACCTTACAAGCCCATGATTTGAACAGTTTTTTTTTTGGTAACATAACGGAAACAATTATAAGATTCTTGCCCATGACAAATATTCATTTTTCAGAATTATTTGTAAATATACCCACGACACAGAGTTCCTTTTTTCTAGAACCTGTTATTGAAGAAGAAGTACTTGCGGCGGTGAAATCTTTGGAGGACACCAGTGCCACAGATATCTTTGAAATAAATACGAATATATTAAAAAATACCATAGATTTGATAGTGGTCATATTGACGAATCTATTTAATAACTGCATTAGTGCAGGTGTTTTTCCAGAAATTTTCAAACATATTAAAGTTATCCCAATACACAAAACTGGTGATTTTGATCTTCCAGATAATTTCAGACATATTTCTCTCATTTCTTTCTTAGGAAAAATATTCGAGATAATTTTGAAAATTACATTATCATCGAAAAGTGAATTAATACGTTCTTCAGACANGTTAATAACAATTGCAATTTTTTACCTGCACCAAAATCCTTCAAAAATATTTTTCTAGAGGTGATTCCGAATCGAATGAGCTATCGCTCATATTTTTAGGATATTTATCTCCATTTTTCAAGTTTTTAAACTTGTTTATTATACTAACCCGCAATTTATCGGATTTCCACTATCGCAAACTGACTTTCGCAACTTCCTTTCGCGACTCTCCCAAATTAACTCTCGATGGCAAAAAAAATCTTTTCGCCACTGCTGCTGACCCATTATTTCTTCCATTGATGCTCCAAATAGCAAAATTGCCCAAATAGTCACTAAAATTCCCATATAATCATGAAAATGAATTCTATATCACCGATTCTTTCGATTTTTCCAATTTTATAAATGAAAAATCATTACCTCCAGGTTATATTCTGATCAGCCTAGATGTGATTTCACTTTTCAGCAATATATCTATGAAACTAGTGGAGAAAAGTATTATCAAAAAATGGAATGATATGAATAAAAAATGTTCATTAACCCAAAAAAAAATTATTGAAATGATTGATTTCGTCTTCAACTCAAGTTATTTCTCTTTCGAAGGTAAATACTATAAACAAATTGTTGGTACACCAATGGAAGCTACTATTTCTCCTATTATAGCTCAATACGTAGTGGAAGATATTTTTGAAAGCATAATTCCTAAACTGAGTTTTGAAATTCATTTTTTAAAGAAATACGTTGACGATGTCATTTGTGCAATACCTTATGACAAATCTCATGAAATTCTTGATGTTGTCAATAGATATAATGAAAAATTGCAATTAAGTTTTTAAATGTCAAAGTCAATGCATTCCATACGCACCTCAATATTTAAAATGTCAGTGCTGAAAAAAATTACGTCATTTTCATACTTTCACAGGCTATATTTCAAAAACTAATCGAGTCCGACTGAAAAATTTTTTCAGAATTCCTACCATCATGTAGTATCATCCCAGAAAAAAATGCAAAAATCCGTGACTATCACACAAAGTGGGTACAATTTTCCCAAAAATGTGACATTTTTTAATTTACCTTCGAAAAAAAAATTCAATGATCTAGGTACAATATACTACATCGGTATTTTCCTCCATTTTTATTCAGTAAGATCTAGTGATATTTTGTCAACATTCTGTGAATATCTTTCTCTATTTTCAATCTTCAATCAAACTTCATGTTTCAGTAACCTTGACAGACAGTTTTGACAGTTTTGACAACCTCAAAACGATTTAGAATTCTGAGAGACAATTTTCTATTTTTGATTCCGAGGTAGTATAAAGGACTAAACGATTTTCAATAAAATTTATTCAAAATTCATTTCAGTTCAACCATGCCACCTAAGAAACGTAGAAGGGATACTACCCCCGAAAAAGAAAATGCAATTTATAATTTTCTGGCAAATTTAGAGTTGACAAGAATTTGTCCCGAAAAGTTTTTTGAAATTATCTTTATTGCAGAAGCAGATGAAGAAACAAACGAAATAATGAGGGAAATCATCAATGCCTCTATAATATATGAAGAAATATCGTGTGCAACTTTCATAACTCACGATGAAGTAATAAATATGTTGGAAAACTTTTCTGAATCTGCTGTTCCCATGATAGTTAAACTCTATTTGGAAGATATTATACAAGAAACTAAACAAGAGTTTATTAAGAATCAAAATTTGCAATTGAATAAACTAGCTCAACTAATAAAATTGAAACTGTTCGAAGTAATGTATCAGCATTACGAGAAAAAAATTAATAGAATGGAAAGGAGGAAATGTTTGGAAAATGAGCTTCAAAATCTTTCTATCTACACGAAAAAAAGTGAAGGTTTAAAAAAAACTGATGTGAAAGATGAAGTCAAAAAACCCATGTCTCCATCAATTAATGTAGATACAAAAAGAAGTAAACCAAAAATATGTGAAAAATCGGTCATTGAAAGTACTATTTTCGAAACTATCAATTTGTCCAAGTTAGATGGTGACAATAAAATTGTTTTCGATGACGATATATCCAGTCAAAGATGGTTTTATATTTTTCATGGATTCTATGATCCATTCCTTCTGAAAGAGTTGATTTCCAATCATAAAATACCCATCAGTGCAATAATTAGGATAGAGTATACTAGTTCTTCAACAAATCATAAATGCGAAACTGGGGAAAATAAGTCAAACCATTACAAAACTTTCTGGAAAGAGGTATCAAACTATTTTGATGGCCCTGAAAGATCGAATTCATTTGAAAATAGTATCCTTATGAAGTACAATATTTCTGGAAGTAATTATGTGGAGATTTTCGAGGGACTTCTGAATATCTTGAAAAGAATTTCTGATATTAAATACAAACATTTGAATTACATACGACATATGAAAACATACAGATTTCAAAATATTAATGAAATGTTGCCTGTAGATTGTTTGAACACCTATAATAGATTGTTGAGTCATATTCCCACGGAGCTTGTTGACGAGCACGTGATTCTTAGTAGTCTTCTCGAAGAAATCGATTCTAGAAGTGTAAACATAAATGTGCTCGAAAGATTCAATATCGAAAAAGAAAAGCCTCAACAGCCAGTAAAATTCATAGAATGTACGAATCCCCTTCATTTGAATGAGCATTCGAGATCTAGTCGAAATTATAGAGACAAATTTTTCCCAAAACGTTTGACTTCCTACATCGTACATGAGAATGACATAAACCAGATTTTATTGAAGGAATATAGAAATTGCGGTGCGTTAGTAGTCGAACTATTGACTAATGTTTGGAAAAATGCATTTCCATTCAACATTCTCAAGAAAATTGAGAGAACGTTTCATGATATATGTCATAAACATGATATTGATCCTTCCACTAGAAAAAAACAAGTTGAAACCGACATAATGGAGCATTTCTTGTACCTGTGTCTATTCAGTGCTTTGATAGATACAAGTTCTTCTGAAGTTCTTTCATACAGTAATTCAGCAGAATATCTTTCAACTTATAACCGCATAGAGTTTGAAAATATGTTGAAACCAGGAATAGTTAATGATGGTTCTGAATGTGATATTTCAACAAACCTATATGACCCATCTCCCATGAAATATCTTTGGAAAGAACAACTGTCTTCGGAAATTCTATCACAAGAGCTATTGAGAGCAAAGCAAACCTACCTTTATATAGATTCCAAGTACTCTCCTGAAACTGATGACTTGTTGATACAACTGTCCGATAACCTTGGAGGATTTGGTACCAATACTAAATTTTTTGAAGAAGCAGTAGTAACTCCAGTCTGTTTGAGAGATTTCTGTAAGTATGTGCTAGTAGAACAATCCAAATGGCTGGAAGAAAACACGTCGTTGAAAAATAACAGCAAAGGTGAATTCGGAGAGAACTGCGAAGGAGTGGAGCTGATGAAAAACCTTGATTTGTATAAGGACTATAGATATCTGCTCAATTCCAAAATGATACTTGAAGAAGATATGGACAAATGCACAAAAGTAGAAGAAATGTCACCTTCTGAAAGTATTCGTGAGCAAATCCGAATCGATCCTACTAATGGTAATGGGATGAATGAACCAAGTGAATCAGTAAATAATAAACAATTTTTGGGATATGATTTAGGAACTAAATACCATTGTGTCAGAGGTGCTAGGACTACTTTCTGCAGTCACGATAATGTAAAAATCGTAGTAGAAAATACTGGAATGATCGATAATGAATCCAGATGTTCAGTGAACTTGACTTGTATGGGTAATATCCTCACGTTACATTCGAAAATATTGAGCGACTACACTTTCCACTGTACTCTGAAAAACAAAACCGTAATAACATTTATATTGCAAGATCACATGAAAAAAACTAAACCAAATATTTCACCAAGGATAGAAGTTTCTTCCGAAACCAATGAAGAACCAGGGATCGATGATACTGAAATGGGTATTTCGATTTTCAATAATGCCAACATCAAAGTCATAACCGTCAACATGGACGATTTTACTAAAAATAGTAATTATAGTACACCACATAATATAAATTCATTTGAACCGAATGTATTCAACAATTTGAAAGATGCAATTGATGGAAATTATTCAGTATATAAGGTTGGTAACAACATGAAATTCTTAAGAAGACTTGAAAACAGATCCGAAATACCTCTCAGTGGTATTCTCAGGAGATTCATAGATGAAGTCGCTCAGAAACCATCGTCTGAAGCATTCAGTAAAAGATTTGTAAACACAAATGATACAAAATCTAATTTAGCAGTGGAAAAAACAGTTGATTTTCGTATTTGTTTACCAAATGGCTTATATATAAGTTGTTATCCATCGCAAATCAATGATAATTTGGTAGAACTGAAACAGGAATATATATACCTTCCATTAGTAAACAACGAGGAATTTAGACTCTTCACGAGAGAAGGTACTGTCTTGATAAAGAAAACAGACGGCACCATTACTCTATTGAAATCCAATGGAGACATCATTACTTTTGAAAAGCCAGATAGTGAAAATGACCGCATCAGACAATCCAACCTCAAAACATGTCATTGCAAAAACATTAACGATTACCGAAAGAAAATTACCGAAATAATAAAAGACAGTACACAAAGTCGCCGTTATTCCAGTAGAAGAGCTTGTTTCCAGACCAAAAAGGGATATATCATTAGAGAAGATCTATCTCAGGTTCTTGAAAATATGCAGGTACCGTATTTAAGAAGGATGTTACTACGATTTGACGGTACCAAAACAACTCTGGAAAAAAACCATATCACTCAGAAGAAACTGTTCTACACGACCTGCGAACAAGATTTTTTGGCAGAAGAAATTTATTTCGAAAGAGAAGATGGATTACGGATCATTTTAGATAAAATGGGAACTCAAATTGTCAAATTTCCTGATGGCACTAAGATTTCCAGTACTGTATACGAGTCGAAAGAAATGATGGACGGTTACGTTTACATTTCTTTGTTATTTTCATACGAACACCTATATTATGCAACAGTCTCTTATAATCCCAATGATGACTTGAAAGTTTATTTGGATAACGATGTATGTCTCTCTCGACATGCAAATGATACATTAACGCTGAAAATAGGTACCGATGTATCAACCGAAATAAGTGACAAAAAGGTTGAATTTGACAAGCATTGTAACGTATGTGGATCAAATTATATTTGTTCATTCAATATTAGCCCCTTTATGAACAAAAAATTCGACCCAACGTCCCAATTCTTGCATGCTCAAGATAGTTACAATAAACATTTTTACTCTGATTATGAAGGCAACTGTAAAAGAAACACGAGTTTCTTGAACGGACCTCATAATGCTTTTGGTTGCAATCATTATAAAAACAATATTTACAAAAAACTATTTGTCATTAATAGAACTTCTGGAGTACAATTTTGGTCGAAAAGTATGATTGATTCGAAGAAAAGAAATGAATCTGATTCCATAATCGAAAAAATCAAAATGAAACGCAAACATCTTCATTTCATACAATTCAAAAAACATTATTCCGAAAGTTATGCGGAAAGATATTTGAATAAGACTATAACGGGAGAAAACGTATGTCTGACAAAATATAAACAAGTTCAGAAAAAAGAGCTCCTTTATACAACAATCAGGGTCATTAAAAAAGTACTAGACTCCAAAAAAGCAGATGCTCTTTTATCAAATTTTCGAAATTGTTCAATTGAAGATTTCGACATATCTTCAATTGCTCTGACGAATGCTTTCTTGAAGGACATTATAGAAAATAATGGGAATATGAGTACGGAGAAAACTGAAACTCATGATGTCACAAAGCCACCTGAGAAAGAAAAAAAATGCAAGTGTCACCAAATAAAATTAACATTTTTAGGGAAAGTTGCGCGATGGAAAGAAGAATGTGACCGTTTTCGAAAAATGATTAAAGATCCAGTTCCTGTTTATTTCGAATCACAATTTTGTCAAATTATTGAATAAAACATCCCCAACTAACAACTTAAGACCTTTATTCCCTATGCGGGAAATACCTTCAAAGAGAAATTTTATTGTAGTGTTTGTCTTGAATATCTAATGCCAATTTCAATTAACTTATATTGTCAACATTGACAAAAATTTGGTCGATTATCATCAATTACTTTTCTTCAAATTTCATATACTTCTGTGGAAGGAAAGCATGTCAAAATGTAGCTGATCTTCACTGAAAGAATGGGAGACATGAAACAACAATCAATGCAGTTTTCTCTAGATGAATTTCTAATTTTCATTCGAACACATTCGAAAACATACCATAAGTCTATTGTTTCGGTCTTATGATCGACCACAGTATTGTACTGATGTATCCGATAATGAAAATAATAGATAAAAATAAAAAATCTAGTCAAAAATGTTACTTCATCAATGGAAACCCATAATAAATTCGAATATTTGTTGAAAATTAATACATGGTTTCATTTGTGGGCGATGTTTTGTTTTCTCGGTCCTACCTTAAAATCTGATTATTCATAGAAAGGAAATTTTCGTTGGAAAAAAAATTCAAGTCATTTATAGGCATTGCTCATTCGAAAATTATATTTCACTTATAAATAATTAACACGAGAAATGTTTTTCAGGTTTTTCGGTATCGATAAGTTTTTTTCAGTAATTTTATACGGAAATGAATTTGCTACAAAAAAGTTCCTATGAGCAAATACTCCAATCAACAGTTTAAGAGTTGTAGAGCTGGAAAGGTGAATGTTAATTGAACCAAATTTTCTTGAAATTGTCAATTTGCAGTCTCACAGTAAATATCATTTACAATAGACGCTATGAGGTTATAAAATTGTTTTCTTCAATGCATATTTCTCTTCAGTGAATAAATATAAACTTCAATGTTCCAATATAAATCGTTAAAATTAAAGAAATATTTTTTTTTCTTCATTTTTAAGTTGGTGGTACCAATAATGTTTGCTCCTGAGTATTCAGAAATTGCTTTATATTCTTGTAATAAGTATTGTTTCGGTAAATTTTCGTTTTGAGGTTACCCGACGATTTTGAAAAAATGTTTGAGTGTACTTACATATTTTGATGCGTATAGGTTACGAATCCGAAAGAAAAGCGGCGCCCTCCCTTATTTACAAAGTTACGGCCCTTCAAAGTTCAGAAAAGAATACTTTTCAGCCTTCGTTTTCACAAAATGAACTATTTAAAAACACAAACATTTATTCACTAGGTCACCTTTACACCTTATCCCTCCTTCTTTGACACTTTTCACTTCAATATTGAATATTTTCCTTATAAAAAACTCAACTTAAAAACGAATGTTTCTCCTGATGACATTCTTTTATTTCTAGGTTAACGGTTGGTGTTTGCCACCGCCTACTATTTCCAATTCGTAATACACCACCAAAAACCAATTTACGATCTAGAGAATTTGAATTACTTTAGGAATATTGACTGCATCAGTCGTACAAACCATACCATCAACCTTAAAATCGTAAAATACAGAGATATGTAACCAAAAAGCAGCTCCGTACATTTTTTAATATTTTTATTGGAAAAACGTTGAATATTGAAGTGAAAAGTGTCAAAGGAGGAGGAATAAGGTGTAAAGGTGACCTACCTAGTGAATAAATGCTTGGGTTTTTATAGTTATTTATGTATCAAGGGAATTAGGAGGGCCTTAATTACCGATGGCAAATGACGATATAAGCTTATAATATCCCGGTCAGAAATAAAATAGTTTATTTTGTAAAAAAGAAGGCTGAAAAGTCGCCCTTTCCTGAACTTTGAAGGGCCGTAACTTTGTAAATAAGGGAGAGCGCCGCGTTTTTCTTTCAGATTCGTAATCTACGCATCAAAATACGTGAGTATACTCAAAATTTTTCACAAAATCGCCGGGTGCCCTCAAAACGAAAATTTACCAAAGTTTCTTCCATGAAAAGTGTGCGAAATCTTCACAATCATCGAACTGCAATATTGAAGACTTTATGTGTTGTGAACCTCCAAAAAGTGATACGGATATAGATACAGCTTTCTTCGACGCAATGGAAATCCTGAATCTTGATAAAAAGGTAGATCTGAGCATTTTCAAATACATCGTGAAACAAAAAGGTAGCCTGGTCTTTGCATTGAGGGAAACTATAAAAATCCTGAATGACCAAATAAACTCATTCAAATCACAAAAAGTTGAACAAAATAAAAAAATTATTCCGAGCGATGAAACAAAAAACGTCTATACAAAAAACGTGCATCCGATTAGACCACGACAAACCTACGTCAAGGTACCGACAACGTTCCCAGTTGCTCGGAATCTTCCCCGAGTGCAAGAATTACGCGACAACAAGTATCAAAATCTGTGATGAAGGCAAACACGAAACAGAAGTGCAATAAGTACATAAATTTAGTAAATGATAATGAAAATACCAGTACGGAACAGGAACCAGCTGAGACATTGCCTAAACCATGATTCCCCAATGAAAATTGGAATCTTGTGATAAATAAACGTCCATAGAGACCAAAAGTAATGGGAACTAATAGCACACTCACACTGAATGGTACAGAAGTACGAGGAGTTCCCAGATCCGTGAAGTTTCATGTATATCGCGTTGATCCGACGTTAACTGTAACGGACCTAACCCAACTAATGAAAGGTCATTTTCCAGAAGCGCAATGCGAGGCACTAAACTCAAAACATCCGGAACTTTATGCTTCCTTCAAAGTTACTATCTACGAAGAAAACTTCGAAGCAGCCCTGGACTCCAACATGGGCTCCCCTTGGAGCCTAATGGACCTAACTAGAAATTTCGAGGGAGTTTGACATGGGAGGGAAGAACTCCTACGAAATTTTCGACAAAATTATAATTAGTGTGAAGTTAGCCACAGTTTCCTGGCCACACTTTCTGACGTAGGGAAAATTATATGCGGGATAGAGGAGCAAACGCGGGCGGTGTTGTCAGATTTTCTACTTTTTCTGTTTCTGATGATTGAAATTCTTCCAGTGAATAAACTTAACCTACAAATCTTTCGTCTACCAGCTGTCGCACCTCTACGAACGACAATCCTCAGAAGTCGAAACTTGTGCGAGCTAAAGATTAACGAGGTCTCACTTTTAACGTGTGATTCCTAACACGGTTTGGACGATAGCAATTGAAAATAGATCGTTAAGACTAGGGCTTGAACCACCGACCAACACGGCAGTCAATTCGAGTGAGTGAACAAAGCACCTGCGTCGAACCGCCTGGCCACCGACCGACCACTGAATAACCTCTTCGATCTTCTGTTCGTAGAGAGAAGTATCCATCACTACAGTAGCGTTTCCTTTACCTGCAGGTAGGATCTTGATGGTATTGTCTCTACGTAGGCCGTTCAGAGCTCTACGTTCTTCATTGCTGATGTTAGATGTTGAAACTGTTTTTTGATCCAGCTGTTCTCTGATTTTCCATCTGAATTCTTGTGCTTCGGACTGGTCAATAAGGAAACTGGTGAATTCCACTGCAATAATCATCTCCAAAGTGGGCACATATGTTGGCGCAATGGCAAAATTCAGGCCTTTCCTCAACAAGGATTCCTCTATTCCCGTAAGTGGGCGGGAACACATGTTGATGACGTTGGCAGCTTCATAGTTGTCCTGTTTTCGGTCTGTATTTGGCCATTGTTTCCTCACTAACTTCCATCACTTTCTGTTGCGGGTATTCACCATGTCTTGGCGGATCTTCAAGCACGTGCTTTCAATCTTGGCAAAGATTGGTCCATGATCGTCTTCCAATGTCTCTCTTCTTATTTCTTCAAATCGTTCCGTGGCATCCTGCAACAAAGTTGACCTTTTCCAACGGTGATAATTGATTTGAGACCTTATCAGAGCTCGGCTGGCGCGTTCCAATATGCGTTTAGCTCTCTCTCCTGTGATTGGCCAAGAACTGATAAGGTCTCGAATCAATTATCACCGTTGGAAGAGGTCGAATTTGTTGCAGGATGCAACGAAACGATTTGAAAAAATAAGAAGAGAAACATTATAAGATGATCATGGACCAATCTTTGCCAAGATTGAAAGCACGTGCTTGAAGATCCGTCAAGACATGGAGAATACCCACAATAAAAAGTGGGGGAAGTTAGTGAGGAATCAATGCCCAAATACAGACCGAAAACATTTGTGCCCACTTTGGAGATAATTACTGCAGTGGAATCCACCAGTTCCCTTATTGACCAGACCGAGGCAGAAGAATTCAGATGGAAAATCAGAGAACAGCTGGATCGAAAACCAGTTCCAACATCTAACATCAGCAATGAAGAACGTAGAGCTCTGAACGGCCTACGTAGAAAAAACACCATCAAGATCCTACCTGCGGGTAAAGGAAACGCTACTGTGGTGATGGATGGTGTTTTCTATGAACAGAAGATCGAAGAGGTTCTTCAGAAGGGAAGATACTCAAATATCGTACGAGACCCTACTGCATCAATTAAAAGGAAGTTGTATCAGTATTTGAAAAGAAACCAAGTCTATTTTTCGGACAAGGAAAGATCATCGTTAACACCGTACCACAGTAAGCCTCCGCACTTGTGTGGACTACCCGGAATTCACAAGAAGAACGTTCCGCTCAGACCGATCATCAGTTCCAGAGATGCGGCTACTCAAAACTTGTCTAGATTTTTACTTTCCATAGTACAACTATTGCAAGGAAAAACATCGTCTTTTGTGAAGAATTGAAGACATTTTGTCATACAGAGAAAGCTATTCGAAGACGGGAACCTGAAACAGAGAACGAATCTACCTATAGAAGTAATTATGGAATTACAAGAATGATGTGTACGAAACTGTTATTTCCAACTAAACGACGAATTCTTCACACAAGATGAGGGGCTGCCAATAGGATCGCCACTTTCACTAGTCATAGCCAACATATATATGGAGTGGTTTGAAACTCTGGCCATTGAAGAAGCCCACAAGAAACCTTGTGTCTGGTTGAGATATGTTGATTACACCTTCATAATATGGAACCATGGGAATACTGAACTAGACGCCTTACAGGTAAACTTCAACTGTTCCTTCTTTGTTTTTCAATCGAAAAAGAGAGTAATGCTAATAAAACTATATTTCATCGCCTATTTTTTTTATGATAGATGTGCATTTTTCATCACTTCAACTGTATCTTAAATCAGCTCTGATTGAGTTGGTGAATGGCCGATAATCGTTATACTTATGTACGATTCACAAGGCCTTTGGAACACTTCAAGTGAGCTAACCGCACAAATTCAAAATCACAGTTCAGCAGTAAATTAGAATTTTATCAAAAATGTTTCTATTGAGTTTATGACCTGAAGATATTCAATTACAAACGATTGTGGGAAAACATTTATTGAAAAGATATACAAAATGATCCAAATTGACTGCGCACAATTGCTATTGAAGATATACAGGGTGTCCTTGGACTTCCTCTTTTCCTCTCGGGAATGTATAGATGGGGTCAAAATATAACCAGTACTTCATATAACTTTTTTTCCTAAAATCCTTCGTTACCAAGTAACGGGCCCTCGAAGTTACAAAATGAAAAATGTTTTTCTTTGATAACTTTTCAAGTGAATATTCAAAATCATCCAAATTTTGGTAATTGACT
>NW_019296031.1:0-14072 GCF_000500325.1 Leptinotarsa decemlineata
GATTGATTTACCAAAAGAGTTCTCAGTTTTTTGGTTCAACTCCAGAGATTAAATAGAAAAGTCAACATGTATTTTAGAACTTGCTGATTTAATAATTATGAAGGATGATTTTATACCACGCAGCTCATCTGAAGTATGTACTGCATCAATGTTATTTGTTACAATTGTCTATTGAAAATTCTATAGCACGATCTTTAAACTTTGATGATGCGGAACAGAAATCTTGGTGAAAATAATGTTTTTAATAAATATCTTGTTAACATTGAACTATTATTTTATTATAAATATGTAATATCTATGCTTAAACATATTAGATATTCCATATAACTGTTGGTAACTATCTCAGTGATTTTTCTTGGGGTCCCATCTAATGAATTCACCAAGGGCCTCAGATGGTATAGTTATGCCATTTTATTATATAAAAGATGATAAATTTCCATATGAGTTGAATTTTACATTAATACTGTTTCATGTATTTCTTTGCTTAGCGTTACTGTTCAATTCCATAACGAACATTAGAAGTAAAAACTGACCAGGAAAAAGTGATATTCTTGTGATTCAGTTCTGAACGTAGTTGTTTCGAAAATCATGAAAAATTAAACTTTCTATGTTAATTAACATATACATAGAAAGTAATTGTAATTGATGGTATTACCTCCGGTATTAAAATAGATATAGAAAAACTAAACATTCTATTTATATTTATACTGAACATAATAATTTTGATTATAGTCAGTAACGTCACCGTAACGTCAAAATTGCTGTCCCTATATCACTGATTGATGCCAACCTTCCTTGTAACCACACAAACCACACCTTTCCACTTTCTTCAGGTATCCCTCATCTAAAGTCGACTCTATTTCGCAATCCCTTCGATATACTAATAGTCCGGGAGGTAGCGCTATAGTTGAATGTGTAATTTTCTGAACTAGTAGTAATCGGACATTCAAGAAAAATATAGTTTAGGGTTTCTGGTTTGCCGCATTCACAATTTTGTGTATCGCTTACCCCTATACGAAATAGGTGTGTTTCAATCATACACTCTGTCCTGTTTTTATGGGTATACGACCTGTAATATGTCTTGTATCCATCGAGGGAACTTTCCAACTTTCCAGGATCATGGTGTTACTGGGAATTCCAAGTGGATCCTAAAATATGCTTTACCATTTGATTGTATATTTTGTCTCCATTGTACGTAAAACTGATCCTTCATTTTTTGTTTCAGGTATGGAATGAAATTATTCTTATCTATCTTCATATCTAGTGTAACATTTGGAGAAGTACCAATTTTTGCCAACATATCCGCTTATTCGTTGCCTACAATATTATTGTGTCCAGGTATCCAAGCAAATTTCAAAAAAATGTTGTTCTGTTCTGCCCTATTTATTAACTCTTTTATATTTAGCGTAATGTAATCACTGTTCACCTTATTATCTGTTATCTGAATTCTATCCAGGGCACTTTTCGAACCAGCAAGTATAAAGTTTTTTTGATATTCTTGAATATACACTTTGTTATTCATTTATAGATTGCTATTATTTCTGTATCACAAATGTTTATTTGATCGTGTGACCGAACTGAAAATGCAAAATTTATTTGAGGCATGTGTATCCCTATTTCCACACTTTGTTATCCGATTTTGAAGCATCTGTAAATACAAAGATATATTCTGTTTTGTATTTTTCTGTGCCACTAAAGAATTGTGAAAATGTGGAACGCTTCACGATTTTGCATGTCATTCTTGCACACGGGCCATGTTAATATTTTCTGTATCGTTCCAATTTTAGTATATGTAGCGCCGAAGCCAGTACTTCTGTGATGTTATCTCTCTTTCTCTAATGTCTGTGTACTGTGTCCGTTGTTTCTCATTTGAGCGCATTTACTCCTGTCCATTTTTTTAATGCCTTCATTCATAAAATATATACCTACAATTTATCTTATAAACTATTTATATACATATGCATTTATAATTCAGGCATTTATAATAAAAACTAAAAATAAAATATTTTGTTTAATTTTACGCCACCAATCCGCTCTGAGCATATCAATAAAATCTCCTATGTGTTTATGAACATCTGAATTTTAATGAACAATTCCACAGATTGCCTAAACCCACACTCTTCTATCCAACATATTATCCATCTTGACATTAAATAATTCTTTGGGTTCGGTGTACATAGCTGTCAATCCATATATCCTAAATAGTTTGTTTCTATTCCACTCCCATATATCCCTTGCTGGACCACATGTTGTTAACCTATGTGCAATATTATCGGTTACATTACATTTATTGCAATCCGCACTAATGCTCAATGCAATACAGTTCTTTTGCAACTGGGCACAGGGAATACTTCATTTATGGTTTTAAAAGCACTGGAACGCCACCTTGTTGGTGTATAGGTATGTGTTTATTAGGATATGTGACCAGAAGCGACTCCAATAGTATTGGGGATGTTTGAGTTGTATTGTTGGGGTTTTAGTTTCCTTTTCCATTATTTGTCTATATATAACCTTAGAAGTTGCCAACTCGTTCTTGGTGAAGACAATCCCTAAATCACTTTTACTAATATTTTTTATGTAATGGTGCATAATATCATGATTATTTTCGAATATTTGATTTATCACTGATTTGTAAAACAAGTTATTTTCAACAGTTGTCCATGACCTCGCTTGTGCTTAAAGAAATGAATCACGTTCAATCCTCCTTTTTTATACGGTAGGTACTTATCTCTAGCCACCCTATATAAACTCCCTTGCCATATGTAATTTCCCGTGAGAAGTGTTATTTTTTGGCTATATTTTTTCGAAAGAGGGATCATCTGTGCCAAATACCATACTTTAGACAAAACATATAGGTATGTATTCACAAACCACACTTTCCTAATTAAATCCAAATCTCTCACATAGTTCAAGAGTAAAATCAACCTTATATTTTCAATGACCGTATCCCAATTTTTATTCACCATAGCTCGAAATCTGTCTGAAATAATTACTATAGGAATTTTGAGCGAGCCCCTTTATATATATTTTTGAACACCACAATTATGTTCCCATTGAAACCCATTGCTCCCATTACATCCCACAGGTATTTATGATTTACCCTGTCAAAAGCTCTACTGAAATCCAATGACAATATCGCACCTGATTGTTGTTTATCTTTTTCGAAAAATAACACTGTGTCCCGCACTAACAACAAATTATTGATTCATTGTTACCACCTACCTATTCCAGTCCAATAATATTTTTTATATTTTTCATTCGAGATGCAATTATTTTCATAAACAACTTGTAATCAGTGTTGAGCACTGTGATTGATCTAAAATCGGACAAATCTTTTGCGTTCTTTACTTTTGGGACAAGGGTAATGACTGCCTCTGAAAATTCTTTTGGTGTTATCGTTTTACCGGAGAGTACCATGTTAAACATTTTACTGAGCTCATTGAAAAACGTCAAGTAGAATTATTAGGTGAGTCCATCTAAGCCAGGTGTATTTTTCTTGGCAGTTTCAGCAAGCACTCCTTTCACTTCTTCCAAAGTTATTTCTTTTTTTTTTTAAATATGTTATCATGATGTGATACTTTGTTTTTAATATGAGCAAGTAGACACCTGACACCTGATGTCCTCGTAATTGGCTAGTGGGTTTTGTTGACTATCATTACACAATTTTGAGTAAAAGGTATTAGCATAGTTAATCATATCTTTAGAATTTGTAAGTATTTGACCATTTTCAGTTTTTACAGAAGAAATAATGGATACTTTGTTTTTCATTTGCTTCATGAGATCATGCAGGCTATATCTCTCTTTTATACCTTCCTTATCTTTATTTTTCAACCTCGTGTTTAGTTGTTGTTTTTTCAGCTGTAATATTGTATTTTCAATCTCCCTATATTCATTAATAACGTTTTAGCCTCTGTTCAACTTTTCATGTGTTTTAAAAAGTGCATTTTGATAAAAATCCATCATATGTCTATTCTCAATGACCTGATATATTTCGATGGACTCAAAATAAGCTTTAATTCTTTTTTAAAAGATCCAAACCACCACTCTATGAAATTTCTATTATATAGTTGATTTGTTTTCAAAGATCTTATTTCTTCTTTGAAACTCACCTTCACCTTCACCTGTATATATTCAATGACCGCCTTATGGTCTGAAAAGGCGATTGGCTTTATTTCACATCTATTGATTGAATCTTCAATTTCCTGCGATATGTATACTCTATCTATTCTAGATGCCGTATTTTCTCTCACAAAAGTATATTCTATTTTATTATTTTGAGTTAAATCCCAAGTATCTGTTTTTTGTACCTTGGGAGCTGTCTGACTTGTCCATTTAGTCCAAGTTTCTGTTTTTTGTACCTTGGGAGCTGTCTGACTTGTCCATTTAGTCCAAGTTTCCAGAAAACACTGCAGCCTCTTGGGCTTATTGTGTTTATTCTCCCAGCTTTTCCTGACACCCATTACATCAGTCTCGTTCCCTGTACTAGTTTGTACAGGTTCCGTGTTGGATGTTCGTAATATTCTTCTGGGCGTAATTTTGTACATCCATATATCGCCTGCCTCCTGTGATTCAGTGCCTCACATTTGCATAAGATGTGTAGAGCTGTTTCTATCCCTTCGTCCATCCCTTCTGCAGCTGAGGTCTCCGTTGTACAGCCCCATTTCATTCAGGTGTCCTCTAAGCGGAGAATGATCGGTTAGTAACCCTGTAATTATTCTGAGCCGATCCCTACTATATTGAAGTAGTTTTTCAGTTCTATTCTCGGACGGTTCCCTAATGAAGGTTCTACTGTGTTTGTTGCCAGGTAAGTTCCATGTTTGGTCTTCGATCCATCTGTATACCAGGTGTTTTTTCCAAAAATGTTTTCGGGATGACTACTGTTCTTCCACTCTTCACGGCTTATGATTTTGGCCGTGAAGTTTGTTTTGAAGGTGTACTTCGGTGTCATGTGGTCCGTGCACATATCCAATATTTGCTCCTCCACTTGTTCCGAAATTTCTGTTCGGTCTGATCTTTTGTAGTTCGGTGAGTTTTCCAGTCTGAATTGACCCATCCTGGCTTCCTCCATTATCACAAAGTGTAAAGGAGGTAGATTCAGGAGTGTCTCCAACGCAGCTGTTGGGGTAGTTCTCATTTCTCCCGTCATTCCCATACATGCAAGTCTTTGCACCTTGTCTAGTTTGTTGATGGCGGTCGCCTGCTTCATCTTTGGCCACCAGACCAGATATGCGTATGTTATCATGGGTTTAACCACCATCGTGTATAGCCAATATACCATGTCTGGTTTTAGCCTCCATGTTTTTCCATAGGTGCGTCTGGCAAGCATCAGTGCTACCTCCTCTTTCCTCTTTATCCTGTCCAAGTGTTGGTTCCAGGTCAGTTTGGAATCTAGGATTACTCCCAGATATTCAACCTCCCCCGACACTAGTATTTCTTCACCTCGAAGTTTTAGAGGTCCGAGACCCTCTATTTTAGTCCTCTTGGTGAATGCTACTATGGTCGATTTGGATGGGCTTATGTTAAGCCCTTCTTCTTTGGTCCATCTTGTTATAATGTTCAGGGCCTGCTGCATGCATCCATTCACTACATTATTGTATTATGAATAAGTGATCAGTGCTTTATACCCATTATGGTCCAAGAGACATAGTAGCTTGTCCATTACAAGGTTCCATAACAGAGGGGATAGAACCTACCCTGAGGACAGCCCCTTGCTACCCGTGCCACGACTGTTTTTCCCATCTTCCCCTAAGCATGCATTCTATACACCTACAGCTTGGCTTGTCGATCCCTCTTCTCCTCGACGCCTGAATGATTGATTCTAACAACGTATTATCAAATGCGCCCTCAATGTCCAAGAAAGCTGCTAAAAGTACTTCCTTGTTTTTGTAAGTATATTCTACTTCTTCTGTTACCCGACATAGAGCCGTTTCTGTTGACATACCTGATCTGTATGCATATTGGTCTCGATGTAGTGGTCTGATAGCCAGTGATACGTCCCTGATATGCCTGTGAAGTAGTTTTTCTAGCGTTTTCAACGCAAATGACATGAGACTAATTGGTCTCAAAGCCTTTGCCGAGTCCTGTCCGATTTTCCCAGGTTTCGGAATGAAGGTGGCCTTGATCAGTCTCCAAGTTTTTGGTATGTGTCCCAGTGCTAAGCTTGTCCTGAGAATTATACACAATTTTTTGAAAAAGTACTTCCGGTCCCTTTTGAAGCATTACTGGGTATATGCCGTCAAGTCCCGGCGACTTATAGAGTTGAAATGAGTTTACAGCCCATTTAATTTTCTCCATATCTATCACCTTCTTTGCCATTTGCCAGTCCTCCCTGGATGCCCTTTTCGGGGTCTCCAGTTCTGAATTCGCCCAGGACTCCGGTGTTAGATTTGTAATTTCTGACCCGGGAAAGTGTACCCGGAAAAGCTCTCTGATAGTCTCTTCTCCGGTTTTTGTATACTCCTCCGTATTTGTTTTCAGATTATTCATTGAGACCTGAGGTTCCTTTGAGATTATTTTGTAGAGCCTGGCACATTCTTGGGTTTGTTCGACCTCCTCACATTGCCTTCTCCACGTATCTCTCTTGAATTTTCTCAGGACTTTGTTATACTCAGTTAGGGACCTTCTGTATTGGTCCCATGAACCTGATTTCCTTGCACATTTGAAGGCTTTCCTAGTTTTTTGTCTCATCCTCGCCAGATCTTCATTCCACCAGGGCACATTCCTGTTTGATCTCTGATTTGCTATGGGACAATGTTCATTGTACGTAGAGATGATAGCTCCCTATAATCGATCTGCTGCCAGCTCTAGGTCTATGGAATCTCTGATGTCAAAATCCATGCGGTCTAAACAGGTTTCCAGGTCCACCGTATAGACTCCCCAGATTGTTTTCCGAGAATTTTGATATGTTAGGATCGAGGTCTGAATCCCTACAATTTAAAAGTTTATGTGTCGATGGTCTGAACAACTTTCCTCATCGGACACATTCCATTTCCGAACATAGTTACTTATGAATGTAGTTTTTATCGTTACGTCTATCACTTCACTACGTCTTGCATTTACGAAAGTAGGTTTATTGCCTATGTTCAAAATGTCCAAGTTATTTTCAAAATATCCAAGTTATTTGCCATGATAAACTGTCCCTCCTGGATCAGGTCTGCTTGACCCTGACTCAGGGTGACCTCAGGGTGTCGCATGTCGGTGACCGCCACCCTCAGGCCCCTAGCAGCCTCGCTATAGGTCCCAGTTTCTTTGGAAGCCCTGGGTTTTTTCAGTACCTTCTGTGGGTAAGTTTTTACATCCTCTCTAGGTCTCTTTTTGGCCCTTTTCACAGAAGTTACTTTGGTTTTTTCCGTTTTTATGCGGTCTTTTGTATTACATGGTTTTTCAATCCATGTTCCCGCAGCTAATTTCCTTGTTTTCATCAGTTTGCGCCTTTGCCTTCCTGATGGGCTTTCCTCCAGTTATGCTTTCGGCGGGTCTGGTGTTTCCCGCCGTTTGACTATGACTTTCCTGGTCAGTTTGCACCTCCAGGATAGCCTGATTTTGTGAGAAGTCGCTCGAAGAGTCCTCCTTTGGTGTTCTGATAGTTCTTGTTGTATCCATCCAAGTCCCACGAGTATGGGGGAAAGGGTTGTCCACATCCATGGTGCCCCCTGTATGGATGTAAGGCTGGATACTTTGGTAGGTCGCCTGGTATCCCAAAGGCTCCGTTAGTGATAACTGATGAGGCTCAGGTACCATTCATCCTTGCACAGGTCGCATAACACCTTGGATTAGGCATGGGTCCTTCTTGGTCTGACTGTTCTGTTACGGCCTCTTCGGCATGGGAGACCCCACCAGCAGCTGAGCTGCCGCCTACATAGCCCGTAACTTCATCACAGTACGCAAGCCCTCCCACCACGACAAGGTGAAGACCCCTCGGGAGGGCAAGTATCTGTTAGATGCAGCCCTTGCACGAGATTCAATAAAGGTTTACAAATATTGGTTCGATTCAGTGCTTGATTTTGTTGTACGATGGCATTAAAATCCCCTAGTAGAAACATTGGCAGATTGCAGTTCAAATGCATTGTGATTTTGTTTTGAAAAAACCTATTTCTCTCATTATAATTTTGAGATCCAGATGGTGCATACACATTTACATATCTAATGTTATTGATTGTTGCTGATATAATTCTCCCGTCTGTGGAACAGAGCACATCTTTAATATCAAACCCTTGTCTGCAGATGATTTCTGTTCCTCTCTGCATTTGCCCAACATTACTCAGAAAAGAATACCCAAAAACGTTATCTAAATGCTCTGTATTCAGTTCTTGTATAAAAATCAAGACTAAATCATTTTTCTTGATGAAATCATATATAGAAGACTTTGTTTTGTCTTATTTTTCAGACCATTACAGTTTATAGTAGATATAGTTTGCATGTGCGTCATTTGGATCTCGAAAGAAAAAAGATAAAATATCTATATATACCTAATTTATTAATCAACGTCTCGAAGATATTCACGATGGGAAAACAAATAATATACTTGCGTTATTAACTGGTATATATCACAAAACTCACTCAGATTTTCACTTCCTCAGAAAAATTGATCTTCACTATCCTTAGCCTGTTCATCCTTTTCGTTCTTTACCGATGTTACCATGTTCCACTTGTCGCAGTCGGTCCAAGTCGTTCCGGCTTTTGCTGGAAGGTTGATAGTCAGCTTTGGCACTTTCCTCCCCTCTTCGGAGCTGATATCTGTTCTTTGTCGCTTCTTTTTCCTCAAACCGACCATTATCTTCGTAACGTCCTCCCAACTACCAGGTGTAGGTGATTCAATCTCCGATTCTTCTTCCGGAAAATTTTCATTGAGCTCCTTTTCCTCCTTGCGTTTATCCTTTTCTCCTTCTATTGTTTGATTTACTGGTGTGGGCTCATCCATCTGAGTTTCAGGAAATTCCAACTGCATCTCTGTGTTTTCCGTCTGCCTTTCTTCATCATAAGTTACTACTGGAGCGTTCGGTCTTTTTAAGCGTTCGGTCTTCAGCTGCCTTTTTGGACAATCTTTTCTTTCATGTCCTGGTGCTTCATAAACCATAAACCTGATTGGAATACGTAACCAATGAGGTACACCCTTCGATCGACACATAAGACGGTACTGGTTTTTTCATCCACATTGCTCTTATTCCAGTTTCCACGTTGAAGAGCCCTTCGCCAACATATTTCTCATTTCGAATACTTTTGAAAATTCCATAATTTGACATCTTCTTCTTGATTTTCTGGTTGTCCATTTTCAATGGGAAATCGTAAATCTTCACTAATATATCGTCAGTATCCTCTGTTATGAAGACATCAACCTCCTCTCCTTCATCTCCTACGTATTCCGTCACTGAACTCCTGCAGAAAGGCCTGCATCTTCACGTTTGATACCAACTTGAGAAACACCTTATGCCTAACATGATCAAATTGTATTCCTACAATTTGATCCACAGTACACTTCAACACATTCTTTATCTACATATGAAAGTTTGTGTTCGACGGTTTTTTCCGAACGTTCCTAAAATTTAAAATTAGCGTATTCACTCTCTTAATCAACATACTGACTCACTGTAATTACTTCCACTTATCACTCGTCGCACGTCTGTACCCTGTACCCTACGGTGTCTAATGCAAGACTGAGTCCATAGTAAACAGAAGCCGAGAATACCTACCACAGAGAAGCGACATTAACGTCGGAGCCTTTGATGTTCGGTCCGAGAATACCTACCACAGAGAAGCGACATTAACGTCGGATACCTGTTGACAACTTGGATACTGTCACTCGATCGAAGATCATACGTCTTTCTCACGAACTGGGGTTATACCTTGCTGACGCTGCAATCTGTGATTTGTTGGATAATGTTAACTTCAGCCACTATCGATAGCAGAGTATCCAAAGGTTTTTCTGAAGGTTGTCTTGCCAAATTTCACAATGTGTACTGGATCATTCATGCAATATCCAATGCTATAGGTTTCTTGATAAGTATAATTTATTGGACGACCATATACGGACCGTCAGGTTTGATTCAACCTATTGTTATTGAAAATTAATTTTAAGGAATGCTTAATATTCCAGGTGGAAAATTTACTGCCACAAATTTCTTCGTTCATGGGAGTAACTCCATAACGATATTTCTGGACCTCTGCATCACTGCCCATCCGATTTATCTAATCCATTGTTGTTATCCTATGATTTTTGGATTGGTATACCTAACATTCTCAATTATATTTTACTTCTGCGACAAGGGAAGGTGAGTTTGATGTATAGTTGTAAAATTGAATATTATTCAACATCATAATATTAATGAATATTATTGAAGTTCTATTCCAACGCCAAACCGTGATTTCCAACACCTCGACACGAGTTTCAATCACCAAGTGATATCTTCAACAGGAAGATTGAACAGTTTGATGTTCCTCTTGTGTTACGGTATTGTATGGTGTTCTGTGAAAATCTTACAATGAAATGTTTCCAATACGTTATGGATTTTCATAAATTTCATCACATACAAGTTCTTAAACCTGCTTTCACCCACTACTGAAATATAGTGATCAGTATACACTCACTGAGTATGAAAAATCTCAACATTTTTTGTTATAAAATATCAGAGAAAGAAAATAGGTTCATTTCACATAAAGTGTTTTTGGTAGTAGAATATAAGAAAGCAACTCTGAGGCTCAAAATGTTGGATTTCTGGAACTTGTTGACTTCACATCCATTCCTGGAAAAAGTTTCTACATTAATCTCTAAATCAGGGGTGCTCAAACTTGAACTGTTGGCGATTAATATTGTTAGACTACGATCGATTGATTCTGAGAGGCTGCAAGTATGTGTGATGCAGGGTTTTCGTCTAGGTAGGGTGTATCGTAGCATATATATATGCATATATATAATGCACAATATGCATTTTTTAGTCAGGGTAAGTGTATGTCTGCTCTAAAATGTCAATGAAAAAACTCATGATTATTCAAAATTGCGAGTTTATTGGTTCTTATGAAACAAACGAGTTGAAGTGTCTAAACTTTACTAAAGAGTGACTTTGGATGTTGAAGCGTGGCACTATATGTCCCCAGCATACTTTTCATAAGATGGTGCGTAATTACTGAGCAAGCATGATGACATATGTTCGTCAATTAGTCGATTGTAATATTTTGGCTTAATTGTATTGTTATAAAATATCAGAGAAAGAAAATAGGTTCATTTCACATAAAGTGTTTTTGGTAGTAGAATATAAGAAAGCAACTCTGAGGCTCAAAATGTTGGATTTCTGGAACTTGTTGACTTCACATCCATTCCTGGAAAAAGTTTCTACATTAATCTCTAAATCAGGGGTGCTCAAACTTGAACTGTTGGCGATTAATATTGTTAGACTACGATCGATTGATTCTGAGAGGCTGCAAGTATGTGTGATGCAGGATTTTCGTCTAGGTAGGGTGTATCGTGGCATATATATATGCATATATATAATGCACAATATGCATTTTTTAGTCAGGGTAAGTGTATGTCTGCTCTAAAATGTCAATGAAAAAACTCATGATTATTCAAAATTGCGAGTTTATTGGTTCTTATGAAACAAACGAGTTGTAGTGTCTAAACTTTACTAAAGAGTGACTTTGGATGTTGAAGCGTGGCACTACATGTCCCCAACATACTTTTCATAAAATGGTGCGTAATTACTGAGCAAGCATGATGACATATGTTCGTCAATTAGTCGATTGTAATATTTTGGCTTAATTGTATTCATTTCAGAAAATGCAGACTCGCACAAGTGAGTTGACTCAAACATTGCCGTCAGTTGAAGGGCTATTTACCTTAGATTCGGATATTTATCTTCAGATATAAAACACCAGAATTTTGTATCAGATGCTGTGGTTTTGAGATGTATATCTGATATAGTCTGCACTAACTCATTTTCAACAGACCATGAGTCGAATTGGTCCAAAATATTTGATAATTCTGCCTCATGAATATATATCATAAGTCAACAGAGGAATCCTTGCTTTCAAAGACTGAAAATGTTTCAGATACTTTCTTTTCAGTTGATCTTTCATAAGGAACAATTTACTTTCGAATGCGTTCATTGCGCTAATAATTATCTCAATAATAGTTTTTCTTTTACCTTGAAGCTCCAAGTCAATGGTGTTCTTGAAACCTTTCTGGGAATTTTCCGGGACCAACCACCTGACGTTCGTGTGAATAAGTAAATCAGTGTGTTCAGCTGACTCACTATCTTCCAACTGCAATTTAAAGAGCCGTCGTTGCAAGTTACGTGCACAGATGGAATTCACAATTGTTATTGCAATGCCCATAATCTCCCCCATATTTAGAAATTTTCAACACAAAACTTGTTGATTTATAATGCAAAGGAAGGTGAAAAATGAAGGGAAATCGTCATTAGCTCGACACAATGTCACAAAACCGTTTTTGTTTTCAGTCATGGCTGGTGCTCCATCGGCTGTAATGCACACTAATTTATATACTGGTAGCTTGTAGTTTGTTGCAAAATTGGAGAAAACGTCATAATATATATCTTCACCACGAGTATTTCCCTTCAGAGGAGTCATAGTCAAAAACTCTTCCTTGGCCGACATGTCTATGAATACCATTCGAATAAAAATACACAGCTGGGCAGTGTCTGTCATATCGATGGATTCGTCGAACTGTAAAGAAAAATATGTACATTCCATGATACCATGTTTAAGTTTATCTGCTATGTCTTAACTTGTGACTTCAACACGCCTTGTGACAGTCGGACGAAATAATTGAAGTTCTCTAGTAGCAGACATAATATCTGTTTCATTTTTGAAATATCCAAATAAAGTGTCACCCGCTTCAATAAATGCTTCCTTCTCAACCGATTCAACTTCAAATGGGTTCTTGTGTGTCGCCAATATATGAGATATTTTAAATGACGCGATTGTATCAGCTTTTGATTGTTTGGCTGGTCTTGTGAACATGCTTTGTTCTTTCTTCATACAAGTTATCAAGTCACGTACTTTTCGTTTTCTCAATCCACTCTGTGATGGAAAATATTTTTCATAGTTTTCGTGAACCGTTTTATGATGTCTCTCTAAGTTCCCACGCTAAGGTATTGCAACCGACACATGGCAAATGTGACAAATGCACTTATCCTTTTCCATACAAAAGAAAAATTCTTCCTCCCAATCGTTATTAAAGTGATACGTTTTCTTCGCGGCACTCATTTTGTACTTTTTATTAATAAACCTTATATCGCCTTCACGTTATTACTCAGACTGACTCCTGCAGACGCGAACGGAGTCTCGAATGTTCCCGCCAAACACGCCGCCCGAAGTTTCTAGAAAAGTCGACGGGAATCGCCGCGGATTTTCTTTGACAAGTACCGCGCGTTCCTTTGATAAAGCCACCTTTTGCCGCTAGCAGGGGGTTATTACGATGAAAGAATGTAATGAGGGTGTTATTCTGGCGTAATTGTGGATCGAATAGATTTTAGTAGTTTATTCATTTTCTTTTATTCTAGTGACATATATACTAAAACAAAATCTGTGAATAGTTTCATATCGGATTTTTTTTCTCTAGATCGACTAAAAAGCACTCGCGATCGACCGTTTGAACACCCCTGCTCTGAATAATCCTTAGAAATGTACAGGTTAATTCTTCTGTTTTTTTAAAGATGACTCTGACATTATTGTTGCATTCAAAACTTCAATTCATTCTGAATTAAAATTAGGAAAAATTCAGTTTGTTTACGTCTTCATGACACTATTTTTCTCAATGCATCACCGACTTTTCACAGTATATGATTCATTTTGCAAGCCATGACTCAACCCTGATTCGCTCATCCAAAGAGGGAGATTCGATGAATTAAATCATTACAAATGACGTGTTGAATAATTTTCCATTTTTTTTTCAACACTGGAAACATTGATAGTACGTGGAATAACGGAATGGTGGAAATATTTTTTCATTTTGCCAAAATCCGAATCTGTAGGGCTGAATTTTGCCACAAATGTTAAATTTGACGTCCTGGGCGTATACAAGGGGATATTTTTATCATTGAATATCGATTTCTTCA
>NW_019296032.1:0-14146 GCF_000500325.1 Leptinotarsa decemlineata
AGTTATTCAAATTTTATACCTGGATTCAAAACCATATGTGTGCATCGGTGATCATTGAAAAAAAATTTTTTTGAGATTTGGTACACTTCTCTGGTGGCTTGTTTCAACTAATAACTAACAAAAATCAGAATATACGCTCGAACCATTACTAATCAAGAACTATACAGTAAGTCATATCTATCTCTTATATGTGCAGAGTCAGTTCATTTAGCAATGTTTAACTTACTTGACGATGGTCTTATGATAATTCTAAAGAGAGAGACGTTTGAAGAATTATAGAATACAATAATCACATTCAGATCAACCATAGCTGCGACAGAATTATGAATTTCAAAGTATTCTTCTGGAATTCGAAGTTTATGAACCAATCTAGTAGATTATGACATTCATTCGGAGCTGACTTTTTGACATACACATCAGTGTCAAATTGCTGTACTGTTTCCTCATTCGTTTCTTGATCTAGAGTGAGAAATCAGTACCTGTGTTTAGTTGGAATGACTAGCTCTTGATTTGCGGAGGCAAGGGCTCAGGTTGGTTCTTAATTCCCTATAGAATGGCTATTTATGATATGAGTGTTGAAAGTAAGGTTTTATTTTGCGAGTGAAAACGTTTCTGAAACGGGCGTAGTGAGTTGAGCAATTTCACGAACAAAATAAAACTTACTATTAACACAAATATCATACAAAGTTTTTTTGTACAACTATCGTCGATGGAAGCGGTAAAACAAAAAACGGCAAAGAAGACTTCCAGCACTGCTTCGATCAATGGAAAAAACGTATGGAAAGGTGTGTGGCGAGGGAAGTGGAGTATATTGAAGGGGATCATTCGAANAAGCAGCTGATATTGCTCTGGGTAGTCTGTTGAACATACCGAGTATGAAACTTGGCTGTTTGGTTTTGTATACAGTATACAGATATATCTATAGTTGTGATGGCTGTCTGTAGAATATGTGTTATCATATGAAAAGTTTCATTTCAACTCTTTCATTAGGTTAGGTTAGGTCCATTAGATCTAGGTCTAGGTCTATTAGACCCCCCACCGCAACCCGCGAGGGTTTATTGTGGCTAACACCTATTCACACTCGGAAAAATAAACCCAGCTTCTTAACGAAGCCGATTAGTTTGTCTGGTGAATGGTCTTTCAGGTCAGATGGTAAGAGTACCGCTCTGCCGAACTCTAAAAACCTGATTCGGTCCCCAGTGGGGCAGGCACAAAGTATATGCTCTGTTAATGAGGTAGTCGGATAGGCAAGTTGCAGTATTTCCACCTTAATACACACGACAACCTTCCCCAATGAGGGTTTTTGCACGTCAGCTACACCTGACGATGCCTTGTATTCAACCGTGGAGGGCTGTTTCGCCTCTGGTTTTGGTGAATCATCACTTGACCGCAAACGTTTGCTAACCTGCTCATAGGGGGGTTTGTTCCCCCACCTGAGACAGATTCTGCGTACGCTGCTCAAGAATTTGGTGCTGTAGACTCGCTCCTGATCTAAGTTTCCAGGGAGGTCAGTTGGGAGTCGTAAGCTCGACATCCATCTCCTCTATAGAGTCAGCGTCAGAAGAAATTTTTAAGTTTACTCTGTCCATAAAAGTCCCACGAGTAGCTAGGGAAAGAAGGTCAATCACGGCAGAGCCCCACATTACCGTGACACGGCGATACTACGACAAGAGGGCGCCCGGTATCTCGAAGGTTCCGTAGAGACAGCTGATAGGCCCAGTGTCATTCATCTTCTCAGCACGGATACACACACCTTAGGATTAAGCCATAGTTGGGATGCCATTCAGTTAGGGAATAACAGAACCACAAATGATTTTGTCGTGGGGCTATGTGGAAGCAGGCATCCGATGGCCGGTGTGCTCAACCCCCAAATCCCAAGCCAATGCACTCACCGAAAACAGCATGCACAGTGCTTCAGGCAGTGAAAGATGAACAAGGACAGCCAACCGGCCAACTCTTCCATTATGAAAATGTTCATATTTGAAATAGATATTCATTAAATAGCAAAAAAATACATTTTTCAACAGCATTCAGAGCTTTTCTGTTATCTATGCGGCAGTTCTGAAAGCTGTTTCGAATATAATTCCTAAAAACTTTTCCGGTTTTGCCGGAGTTAGAAAAAAGCAGATGTGGAATTTTCCAAGGTCATTTTACTTCAGTTCTGAAGGGATCCATGAAACAAATATTCAATATGATTTGCTCTTTCTATCGGATCTGTGAAAAGTCATTTTGTACATCAAAAGAGGATTAAATTGTGTGTTTTCATGCCACTTCGAGCATTTCTCTGATTTCAGGAATGAATCATATTTTTTGTGAAAAGTTTCTTTAGTTTTTGATATTGTCAATTCATCAACCCGAAAACTGTTACATGCATACGAAAATCCACTTTCAAGGAATATTTATAGTAGTTAACCTACTGTTTCAGGAAGGAAATGAAGTTCATCCGCCTCACATCTACCATCAGAGCCATATTAATGTCATGCGCCATTGTTCTCAACAGAGGAGCAGTCTTCTGGTGTATTCTAGTTTATGTACTGACGGGAAACTCTCTTAACTCCGCTTATGTTTTCACCATGATCTCGTTCTATCGACTTTTGAACACGATTACAATATTCTTCTCCCGAGCAATTTCACGAGTCTCAGAAATGTTTATCTCCTTCAGAAGAATCAAAACGTTCCTGATGTATGAGGAACTTGATTTCGGAACTGTCAATTTACCAAAAAGTATAACAAACGGGGTGAGCAAAGAAGGACATACTGCCGGAAGGACAGATGTGGGAATTCGGTTAAACAAAGCTTCTGCTAAGTGGTTGGAGTCTTTGCCAGAAAATAATTTGGAAGACATATCTTTGGATGTGACCAGCGGTGATCTAGTTGCTGTGGTGGGGTCTGTTGGAAGTGGCAAAACTACACTGCTCACCATGGTACTAGGCGAATTGGTAATTCAAGCTGGCACTGTCAAAGTGGAGGGAACTATATCCTATGCCTCTCAAGAGACTTGGTTGTTTGGAGGCAGTGTGAGGCAAAACATCCTCTTCGGACAGGAATTTGATCAGAGGAAATACGACGAAGTTATTAGAGTTTGTGCCTTAGAAAGAGACTTCAAACTCTTTTCCCATGGTGACAGAACTTTAGCTGGCGAAAGAGGTGTTACCCTGAGCGGAGGTCAAAGAGCTCGGATCAACCTAGCCAGAGCGGTATACAGAGAAGCAGACATCTACCTATTAGATGACCCATTATCAGCTGTGGATACACACGTTGGGAAGCAACTGTTCGATGAATGCATCTGTGAGTACCTGAAAGAAAAATGCGTTATTTTGGTAACTCACCAACTCCAGTACTTGAGAAATGTCAATAACATATATCTACTAGAATATGGAAAAGTTCTAGTATCAGGATCATATGAAGAAATCAGAGCCTCCGACACCAAGTTCTCCAGGATGTTGCTCAACTTGAAGGAAGAAGAGGAGGATATAAGGAGAAAGTCTATGATATTGGCGGGGAAACAAGAAGAGCCACTTTTAGATGACGATGACAAAATACAAATTTTACAGAGGGAGGAGAAAGGAGTGGGAGGAATTTCTTGGCATGTTTACAAGAGTTACATGAAAGCCGGTGGAAATATTCTGAAAGTGTTTCTGTTGTGTTCAGTTTTCTTACTGAGTCAGCTTTTGGAGAGTGGTGCGGAGTATTTTGTTACATTATGGTGAGTAGATAACTTCACAACTGCGGTACTTTTTAGCGATTGTATATGATGCGAGAACAAGGAGAGACTAGAACACGTTGATCTCATACAGTCACTAAAACATATTGCAAATTTTGTTAATGATTTTGATTGTGATAATCCATTCTAAGTAATATACAGTGCTTTCCATTCAAAACGAGCCACTCAGAATAACTTTTGGTACAATGATTTGCAGGAAAAATTAAAAAACACGTCAATCATAGTATACATATACATATATATAGGGGGTGCCCCTATCGCAGCCCCAGAGCATGTCACCAATTTTTGTCAAATGGATCAATTGTTTCGCATTATCAGATGTTCCATGATGAACAAATTAGAACAAAGTAGAATACATCATGGTCTGAAGCTCATAGGTTGGAAGCTTAAAATTATTTGAGTTGAAGACGAGCCACCCTGAATGAACTTTTGTACAATCTGTTACCTAGGTTTTATAGGTGTTTTTATGAAGTATACTTCAGAAAAGTCTCATTTGGCCTGGTTAAATTTTAATTCGAAATTCTCTTCATTTTGTATTCGTCTCATTCTACAATGATGTTTGCCTACCAGGTGAAGTTATAATTGGTGTTTATGTTTTTGTGAATTCTTGAGAAGCAATGATTTATACGCTTCGAGAACCGATTGAAATAGTGGGTTTGTACTACCAAAATTGAAATAGTGCTAGAGCTGCTGCCTGTATGTTCAATGACAATCATCCAGGAAGAAATGTACGACACAAATACGTTTCGGAATTATTGAACAAATTTATGGAAGCTGGATCTGTTATCAATGAAAACATAACCGTTCAGGAGTTGTCAACGATGAAGCTATTTGTACTGCAGTTTTAGGGCACGTTGGACTAATGGAAAATTCGCAATCTTTTACTGAGTAGTCTCGAGAATCTCAATGGTTGGTCGGTAGCACGGCGGTTCGATGTGGGTGCTTTGTTTACTCAGTCAATCGGCCGATGTGTGAGTCGATGGTTCAAGCCCCAGGCTGAACACTCAATTTTCACTTCCTATCTTCCAAGTCGTGTTAGGAATTACACGTTAAAAGGTAAGACCTCGTTTGTCCTTAGCACAAGTTTTGATTTCTGAGAGTTGTCGTTCGTAAGGGTGCGATAGCTGATTAACGGAAAAACATATTTTCAACATAATATATTTTTCTAAACAAATGTTTTCAGGATCATTCATAAGTACAAATTTCATCCATATAAGATTATACTATTTCATGAATTGAACGAAGATGATTTCGATAGACGTATCAAGTTTTGTGAAAGTCTCACTGAACGCATCAGAATTTCTTGTATAAAATTTGTTTGGATGAATGTACGTTTAGTTTGAATGGAGAGGTGAATTGGCAAAATTGTCGATATTGGAGAGATACGAATTTTCATTTATACCGTTAAGTTCATACTCAACGACCTCAAAAACTGAATGTTTTGGCAGGAATTTTAGGTGACCACATCATAGGACCTTTTTTTATCGATGATAATTTGACTAGTGATGAATATTTACATATGTTGGAGAATCGAATAATACTGTGCATCAATAGGGTAATTGAGGAGGATGTAAATTTATTCGAAAACGAAATAGTTTTTCAGTAGGATGGTGAACATCCTACATCCAATTCCTAGATGATCATTTTCCTGGTCGCTGGATTGGCAGAAGGGGTCCTACAGAATGGCCACCAAGGTCTCTGGATCTCACTCCTGTAGATTCCTTTCTATGGGATCATTTGAAGTCCGAAGTGTAGGAGATAGAATCAACAATATTAGAAGATTTCAGAGAGAATATCATGAAGCACTGCAGAGAAATAACTTCCGAGATTCTCAACCATTGCATTGTATGGAAGTTGATGGACACGTTTTTGAACATTTACTATAGAACATTTTTTCTTCTCGTTGTCCAGTCATCAGATTTTGATTCAAGAGTCAATAAAAAATATTTTTTTCTGATTTATTGCTTCCGTATTCGTGTCTAGAACGAATATTTCAAAATGTGGCCTCCTGTATAATTATTGAATCATTGTTTCAAAAGTTATTCAGGTTGGCTCGTTTTCAACTCAAATAATTTGTAGCTCCCGAACCATAAGCTTCAGACTATATGTTTGTTGAAATCTGCTCATCTTGGAGCATCTGATAATGCGAAACAATATAGGGTGATCCATTAAAAAAAATTGGTGACATGCTCTGGAGTTGCCATAGGGGAAGTAACATCAAATGTGAATATGTCAAAATGTGTCGCCCTGTATACTATTGTTGTTGTTTTCTTCTATTTTTCCCGAGAATCATTGTACCAAAAGTTATTGGGGGTGGCTCGTTTTAAAGGGAATGCACTGTATTTTCATTCAAGTATTTTATGAGAATTATATCTTTAACATCTTCATTATTGACTTTTGTGGGGATTTTCATCGTCCCAGATCTGAAAAAAATCAAAATTGTAATGGAGAACCTTACACCATTCATCAATTCACCTCAATAAATTATTGGGTGAGTTAGCGAAACATTTCTGGAAATGAAAAATGTTTGTAAAAATTGTTTATTTATTATCATGGATAGGAACTTGGAGTGTCAAATGTTTCGTTTGCGGTAGACATCATCAGTAGTATATGCGTAGGCTGTGAGCCTGAAGGTTATATTTCGAAGTATCAGCAATGTCTTTCATCGAATAAAATGATACTTGCACATACATGAAATTGAACGATTTCAATTATGCTCCAAATTTTCTGGATGGAATTTATGATTTTTTCTAATGAGCAACATAACTGAAGTTAATATTACTGGAGTTTTTTCCCAACACCAAATCGTTATTTTTACACCTCGACACGTGTTTCGATCACCAAGTGGTCATCTTCAAGAGGAAGATAAAACTGTTTTATAACGTTTATAACGATTTGGTGTTGGGAAAAAACTCCAGTAATATTCATTACTACACCAAAGCTTCCAAACAGTATATCACAAGTAAAAAATAACTGAAGTTATTTCTCTATTTAAATGACTTGAAATCCAAATATCGTTCTTATGAACTGAATGTTCATATATGATCAATATTTTTCAAAACACATTTGCATGAATATAATTATTATTTTCAGGGTCAACACCCTTCAGTGGCTCTCTCACAGAAATACCACGAATAACGAAGTCAAATTAATAGAATTTCGAAATATCACCGGAGAAACTACAAATCCATTAGATTCCTACGAAGACTGGTGGCTCACTCCCGTTTTTACGTCAGACAATACCATCATTTACTACTCAGTTTTGATTATTTTGTTGGTTGTAGTAGTATTTACGAGATCTATATCATTTTATAGATGGTGTATAACTGCTTCTACGAGATTGCACAACCAGATGTTCGATAACATTGTTTATAGTCCCATGAGATTTTTCACCATGAATCCGTCTGGTAGAATCCTCAACAGATTCTCCAAAGATATTGGTACCCTGGATGAAATATTGCCCATGACACTTTTGGATACCATTCAGGTGAGCTCAACATTCAAAAGATTATATAACAAAAATAATAATGATATTATATATTTCATCAGTTCGGACTTCCATTGTCTAATATAATATAAATTGATTTGGAATCCCTGAAAAAAAATTAAAAAGATTAACCAAAAATAACAATTTTATTAAACAAAAAACTGAAATTACAAAAAAATAACATAAAAGGAACAACCAAACGAATAAAAAATTGAAATAATGATAAGAGCTGAAGATTAAAAAAAATTAAAAATATTAGTAACAAAAAATGAAAAATAAAAATTAAAAAATTTCAAACCAAGTTATGTCACGACGTTTCGATTATTAAAATCCATAATCGTCTTCGGGTGATAATGATATTATATTTTTAATTTTATGGTAAAAAGTACAAAGTTAGAGCTATAATATTTCTTTATTAAGTTACAGTGACAATGAAATCGTCCAGGGGTAGAAACATAAAATTATTTTAGCGAGAGTAACACATATATTTCAAATGCCCGAATATACAGTGTGACCAACTTGAAAGCGGGATACCTACCTGAAATTTGCATCTTTTCTCCGATTTCGAAGAACTTTATTTTGAATTGAAGAGTTCGAAAAACTGTACTTTGGGACCAAAAATCATTTTCTTTTTATAAAAAGCAACCCCTGCTGCGATTATTTCTATAGGTTTAAATACATGAAATCGTATGAGCGATTTTTTCAGAAGTAGTCTCGTTCCATAATTCAAGGCACTGGTCTGCGGATAATTCTAATTGGGTTATAAATGCAGAAAGGCAATATTTTCATAAAATGAAGGTGTGGTGTAGAATAATCCATGGTAAGATTATCGGTCCTTTTTTCCTTAGTCTTATTGCCAAATAACTCATTTGGGGTGGCCGTTATAATTGAAATGCAATGTTGATCACTAATCAATCAAAGAATTGATTTGGTAGAAACTAAAATATCTCCACGAAAAAAAATTAATACATTTCTCATCAATTATTTGATTTACTATCTGGATTCTGAATGATCTTTCTCTTATTCTGTTCAATATTTTTCCAGATTGTGGTATCTGTAGCTGGCATATGCTTGGTGATTGGCTCCCTCAGTGTGTGGATTATGGTACCAACTGCTCTGATTGGCATTTTATTCTACTTTTTGAGGGTTATATTTCTGAGAACGAGTAGAGACGTCAAAAGAGTAGAATCAGTTAGTGAGTTATTCAAATTTTATACCTGGATTCAAAACCATATGTGTGCATCGGTGATCATTGAAAAAAATTTTTTTGAGATTTGGTACACTTCTCTGGTGACTTGTTTCAACTAATAACTAACGAAAATCAGAATATACGCTCAAAACATTATTAATCAAGAATCATATCTGTCTCTTATATGTGCAGAGTCAGTTCATTTAGCAATGTTCAACTCACTTGACGATGGTCTTATTATAATTCTAAAGAGAGAAAGGTTTGAAGAATTATAGAACACAATAATCACATTCAGATCAACCATAGCTGCGACAGAATTATAAATTTCAAAGTATTCTTTTAGAATTGGAAATTTATGAACCAATCCAGTAGAATATGATATTCATACTGAGCTGACTTTTCAACATGGACATCAGTGTCAAATTGCTGTACTGTTTCCTTAATCGTTTCTTGATCTAGAGTGAGAAATCAGTACCTGTACTCAGTTGGAATGAATATGACATTCATACTGAGCTGACTTTTCAACATAGACATCAGTGTCAAATTGCTGTACTGTTTCCTTAATCGTTTCTTGATCTAGAGTGAGAAATCAGTACCTGTACTCAGTTGGAATGAATAGCTCTTGATTTGCGGAGTCAATGGCTCAGGTAGGTTCTTAATTTCCTATAGAATAGCTATTTATGATAAGGGTCTTGGAAGTAAGGTTTTATTTTGCGAGTGAAAACGTTTCTGAAACGAGCGTAGCGAGTTGAGCAATTTCACGAGCAAAATAAACTATTAACACAAATATCATACAAAGTTTTTTTGTACAACTATCCCGTTTTGATGATAAAACTATTTTAACTATTTTCATGTTATCGCATTTGCTGTGAAGTGGCCGTGTCAGGTGACGCCGAATTATCTGGCTACCAACAAACAGTATTGTTTAGAGCTCACGTGTTTCATTTAAAGTCACATTTAAAGTTCTTGCTGGCGTTTAATGTCTTGCATAATGAAGAACAATAGTGAGGAATTGTGTTCCTGACGATATTGAAGAGGCTGCAAAAAGAGCTTCAATTGAATTGTTACCAAAAAATCGGCTCAGCACTACGACATCGCATATTCCACTTTTCTTAGCTGGTGTAGACTTAAAAACGTCGAAGGAAATTTCAGCGAAACCGTCTTCTCAGCCTATTTAGAAGAGAAATAAAAAATGGAACTCGTCCAGATGTTTAATAATGAGGCGCCAGATAAAAAATATTTGATGATAAAAGTTGCTACTATTTTCGGAATATATGCAGCTCTGCCGGCGCCGGCGTGAAGAGCTGTGCCATTTATTGATAGAAGACGTTAAATCAATGGATGAATCATTGATTGTTCAAATTCCAAATACAAAAACGAGAATAAGACGTTCTTTTTGCATTGTTGAAAAAAACATTGACTATTTCAATAAATACGTTGCATTACGCCCTTCTGTTATCAATTATCATCGTTTTTTTCTAAAATACTCAAATTATAAATGCAGTGCCAACCCAGTTGGTATAAACACGTTTGGAAAAATACCCTCTACCATTGCTGAATTTCTGAACCTCCCGAAACCAAAGGAATATACAGGTCACTGTTTCAGAAGTTCTTCTGCTTCTTGCTAGTAGAATCAGGAGCAAATATAACGGATATTGAGAAGAACGGAGGATGGAAGTCTACAACAGTGGCTGTTGTAGACTTCCATTGCTGAAAAAATAATCCCAACAGCTAGCTCCAGTGTTACAGCATCGTCCTCTTCACTTCAAGAATCAAATGTTAATGCCCATGAGTGAAAATTGGAAATGAAATAAATAGCGAACTGACTGTACAAATTGGTATACCATAAGGGACCGTTTTGGGACCGATACTTTTTCATATTCACATTAACAGTATAATGAAAATCAACAATTTCATAGGCGATATAATATGCTATGTCGATGATACTGCTCTAATTTACACGGGAACATCTTGGCATGAACTAAGAGAGACAGTAGATACAAATTTCCAAAAAATATACATGTGGCTAAATAGTACTAAACTGTCACTGAATGTAAACAAGACAAAGTATCTGATCTTTTCCCCCACCCTTCGTGATCAACCCAAAAACTACAAAATAAAAATGCATATACCGCACTGTAATAATCAAAATACGATGCGATTGTCAGTCCATAGTACAAACCACATCTGTAGGTTATTTTAGATCAGCACCTAAAATGGAAGGAACATATCAACTTTGTAACGAAAAGGCTCCGAGTATTGATGCACAATTTTTATGAACTACGTGACAAACTGTCGAAAAAAATCTTATAATACTCTATACCTCTCTTGTCGAATCTATAATAAAACATTGTATTCCTGCTTGGAGTGCAACTTACATTTGTATCTATATCTATTGATCATAATAGAACTTCCTTGAAAATTGAATAATTATGTTTTGTTTATTGCTATTTGGTCAAAAAAATTTGTGTCAAAAATACTTTCACAACAATAGTGTTAAAAATATTTTCAACACGCTACTTTGTAAACATCATGTTTTAATACTCTTGACAACCATTAAAAATGTCACTTTCAATGACAGTGGTACAAAAATTCAATTATAAGTGCTGAAAGGGGTTACCAAATTGAAAGCTCTTATTCGGACGCCACCCATATAATTTATATCCTTTTTCAACACTTGTCACTGTGGAACAACTGGGATAGGAGACACTTCAAGCATATCAATAAAACAAGGGATACGGTTCAATAGGATTTTGTATCCCTAACCTTGAGATGAATGAATTAACTAAAAACCAAATAATCAATTTCGAATAGTGCTCACTGTTTGAAGAAGGCAGACTGTCAATGTTCTGAAATTCTTTCCTCTTTCCAAGAATTGCTTCAACAGAAAAATCAACAAAATACAGGGTCTTACCCTAGGGTTTGATGAACTAAACCTCACAATTTCTGATCGAAATAATTTTTCCAGAAAACCTTAAGGAAACACGAGGGTTTTGTTTCACACTGCTTCAACTAGACTTCTCTGATTCTTGAGATTCGGGACACTCCAGCAGTCCTCAGACATGTCCAAAACGATCTCCTCGTTGTGTCCAATTTGGACAATTCATTCCTGTTTTCATGCATTCACCCGTTTTTATGCGTTTAGTGGTTCTTATATTTCTATGCTGGTATGTTTTTCATGATTTTGTGATTTTATGAATCCATGATTTTGGCGGGCAGAACTGTAATACAAAAAAAACTGTTGTGGAAAAAACCTAATGTATTTACAGACCCTTCCAAAATTCCATACTATACAAATAGAATCGGTACCGGTTCGAAGTTCCGACAATGCTACCACCTGTCCCGTCAGTTCCTCTGAACATATACATGCAGCCCACCGATTGTAAGTATGACATTATTGAAAGTAGGTATCTCTGACTTTACCTTACTTCTCACTTTACTTTATTTACTATGAAAAATTAGTCTACGACTGAACAAAAGAAGGAAAGGTCAATTTGTATACTCAACCGAAACATGAATAAAAATTATCGGCATTCTGATTATAATTTATTTTGAGTACTACTGTAGGCTGTTCAGAAGAATCTCAGATCTGTGATAAAAAAAGTTGGAATTTCAGTAATCGGTATGTTACAATCTACAATTCAAAATTAGCAAAAAAGGGTTTCTTTCCATCCAGATTGTCTCGTAAACAGTATAAAATGAACAGTGAAAGTGAAAAAAGGAAATGTTACAGTGTATGATTTTTTTGCAAGGATCTCTGGTATCTCGTATCTGTAGAGTAGGGAGGCTGAGTGTAAACACACAGCACTTAGGCCACATGTGACCCATTGTACATCCTCCCGAGGAGTCGCCTCCTAGGTCATCGTCCATCCTGTCCTATCCAGGAAGGTGAACAGGTCACTAGAAGAAATCTCCTTTATATTGGCAGGTGTAGGCCAAGACTCGCCAAATACACACTCTCTTTGGCAACCATGAGGTGTCTCACGGTGGCCTACCCGAAGGTTTTGGAAGGTGCAGCGATATTACTGTCGTTGCGCGGCTTCTTCAACCGTCTTGGGGTTCCCTCCGTGCACACGTGAGGGAGCTTTCCTGCAGGGGCAGCCGGTTCCTTGCCTTTATTTAACGCGCTTTATTCCAAGCGGTAGATTGGGGTGGACATTTCTGTTCATCCCCAGCCACCACCTTAGATTGAGGATAGCACTTCTGTCCAGCTTTGGGATTGGTTTTTGTTTTTGTTATTTCTGTTGCTACATTCATGTGTGTTCCCACGAGTAGCAAGGGACATCTGACAGAGCCCCGCATTACTAGAGGTAGGCTGATTACAATGAGGTTTAGCGCAGTTCTCCTGCGGCCATTCAGCTGTCGGTACGATTCCTTACACCTTAGCTTGGGTAGGCTGGTCCACGATGACATATTTTGCAAAGGCTCTTGGGGGGTTTTAGTTCCCCTCACCCTACTTATTTCTGCTACTGACCAGGAGTCCGGTGACCCCGTCCGTAAGGCCACATTGGCCTTACGGACGTGGTTTGGGCTACATATCGCGCTCGATAGGTAGCCCAACCCACGGGTTTGCAAGGATATAGGAACCAATGAGATTTGTTTACTACTATTCTTCTGGAGTTGTTGAAACCTAATGGCATCACATGGCTGGAAGATACGAGGTCCGGCTATTAAATAACGAGATTGAGCGCCTAGAGGGCACCCTAGAGGGGTGGGGGAAAAACTAGTAGTGTGTTGAGTATCAGGAAGTCTTCTCTATCCCCGTACCAAAATCAATCAAATTGTGCGTGCAGATTGCCGAATGAAAATCCGGATGATTGCCTAAGCTGTAAACGCCAATAAAGAAAATTTCACACGAGGAATTACACATGACAAAAGTCTGTGGAAGTTGGGGCTAAAAAACCTAATACCTGACTTGCTCTTGCGTCAACAGGTCTGTTCAGATTTCTTTGAAAGGTAAGAAGAAGTTCCCGGACTGATGAAAAACAGCATTACTTGCGACGAAACGTGGATTTTTCAATACAATGTTGAAACAAAGTGGCAATCGATGCTTTGAAAGACACCTGGATCGCTCAGAATTAAAAAAGCAAGAATGTTCAAATCAAAATTCAAGACAATGTTCACCGTTTTTTTCGACATTAACGGTATTGTGATGACTGAATGGGTTCCATAGGGTCAGAATGCCAACCAGACTCACTATTTGTCAGTTTTGGCAACACTGCGAGAACGAGTTCATGAGAAACGGCACGAACTGAAGAAGAATAACTCGTGGATTATGCTCCAGGACAACGAACCTGCCCATAACGCGCTATCTTTGAAGCGGTATTTGGCCGACAAACGCTCTCCAGTGCTCGCACATGCGCCCTACTTGCCAGATTTGGCACCGTGTGACTTTTTTGTTTTCGAATATAACATATGCTTTGAAAGGGACCTGATTTGAATCGATGGAAGCGGTAAAACAAAAAACGGCAAAGAAGACTTCCAGCACTGCTTCGATCAATGGAAAAAACGTATGGAAAGGTGTGTGGCGAGGGAAGTGGAGTATATTGAAGGGGATCATTCGAAGGTAGAATACTTTTTTATAATGAACCCCTTTTTCGTAACCAGTCTCGTTATTTAATAGCTGGACGTCGTAATTTCTGAACCATGACGATGTCAAAGACACAATAATTTATTCGTTTCCATAATTGGAAATCCTGACAATTTTTTACTTTTGCAGCTCGAAGTCCCATTTACACTCACCTAT
>NW_019296033.1:3080-17017 GCF_000500325.1 Leptinotarsa decemlineata
AATATCGTCAGAAAAGAGGAGGAAAAACGGATAAAATATCGAGATTTTCTCTTCGAACTCCGCAGACTCTATCCAGATCACTCTGTCAAGATGTTTGTTCTGATTATTGAAGTCCTTGGTGGAATGATGTCCTCTCTACTGTCGAATCTTGAAATCATACCGGCTTGCCGCACTAAGGCAGAAATCTTAACCGCACAGATGCAGATAATAATAATTATAATAATAATGTTTATTTACCATATTGATCACATGTATATAACAGAAAATGTTCCTTGTGCGTGATATTGCCAAATTTCGAACTATAACTAAACTGAAAAAAAATTATGTAAGATAATTCTACACAATGAATAGATATAAACTGTTAACTATAATGAATTGAATACAATACAATGAATAGATATGAACTGATGAAAATAAATCAGCATAATGAATTGAAATACTAAATACATAATATGAAACACATGATGGGATGGAAATTAAGTAATTTTTATTGAGTTCATTCTACATGAGGTTTTATTCTCACTTATAAAAGTCATATTGTATTTCAGTAAGGTATGCATCACAAATAATTTTCTTTTTTAGAAAGTGTGCTGATTGATAATTTGATGAAACAGAGTTTGATCAGAATTTCTGAGCCAATTTTTCAGTTCTTTCTTGAATTTCGATTTATTTTGTTTATTATTGAGTTGTATTTTTTCCGGTACTATGCCGCAGATCTTTGGGCCGAGATGATTACAGTGTCTTTGACCTTCTAATTTTTGGCATCTGGGAGCTGAAAATATATTTTTTTTTCTACGGGTATCATACATGTGTTACACTGGTTTTATTTCAATTTTGTTCTCAACGACTTTCAGATTAATCTTCTGGCAGTATATCTGCGGTGTATTTAGGATATCACTTCCTTTAAATAAGAGGTCACTGGAGAACGTTCTACCTTTTTAGATTTGTTTTTATAATATATCCAGACATCTCAAGTAGGTATCCCTAATACCTCCCCAACCTATAATAACATGAGAGAGTTGCGATTGAACCAAACCCTAATATACAGTAGTCATATGGGAAATTTCGAGTCATTGTTTCAATAACTCGAAGTGAAACAAAAATCCTCGTAATTTTTTAGTTAGATATAATACGTGTGAATCCCATTTCATGTGTCTCGATGGATCATTAGGCCAAGGTATTCAATTGAGGTATTTTCTGGAATCAATAAGTTTCAATTGATAATTAATGGATTCATGTTCGGTTTATTGCCTTAAGATGTAAATGGTGGATAATTTGTGTTTCCTACGTTCGAGGTCAATTCGTTATATTGAACCATTTCATGATGTTTTTGAAATCTCTTTCTGATTTCATCTTGAGGTCTTGCCATGTCTCCGCACTATAAAAGATTGCTGTGTCGCCAGCAAAACTAAGAATGTTTGCTTCGGAATGCATTTTTGATAAACTATTTATATAGATAATGAATAGTATTGGTCCCAAGACCGTACCTTGCGGAACTCTGAAAATAATTGTTCCCGGACTACTTTTTCCCATCGATTTCAACTATTTGTCTTCGATTATTCAGGTCGAAATGGAACAGTTCATATGCTCTGCCCCGTATGCCGATGTTTTCTAATTTCCCGAAGAGTATTTTATGGCAAACAGTATCGAACGCTTTCGATAGGTCAACAAAGATACGTAATGTAGGTTTTCATAAATCCAACGATTTGTAAATGTCTGATGTTAAAGTGAATATAGCATCCTCTGTCAACCTCCCCTCCCTGAATCCGTACTGCTGTTCTGACAGAAGGTTGAATTCTTCAAGGAATCCAATTAATCTTATTTCAATAATTTTTTCTAAAATTTTTGCTATATTAGAAATTAATGATATCCTGACAAACTGAAAATTGCTAATGTTGCACCAATTTATAAAAAGGATGATGAAACTTTGTATAGTATGTATACTATCAAAAGGTTTTGAATCAAATATCAAAAATCAATTAATTTCTTTNAAATAGTTTTTTTCTTTTTTCAAGCTGACGTTTTCCTTGTTATTGTATATTGGAAGATATGTTTTTTCATTTTTTTTCCATGGTACCTTTCAACAAGTGAAATATTTGATAATAAATAAATAAATTAGTCTGTAATTAGCAGTCTCAAGTCTATCTCCATTTTGGTATAGTGGTTTGACGACACCAATTTTCAAAATACCAGAAAAAATTCCGTTTCCTGAGTACGCGTTGGCAATGTGGGTGAGAGGGTCCACAATTAGCTCTGGAGGTAAGACCTCGTTGATCCTTAGCTCGCCCAAGTTTCAACTTCTGAGGGTTGTCGTTCGTGGGAGTGCGACACTTGGTTAACGAAGAAACGAATTTTAAACAGATTTTTTTTTAAACAGATTTGTGTATTCATGCCATCATTCCCTGGACTTTCATTTGTTTTTTAATTCTTTATAATGTTTGAAACTTCCTTTGCATTTGTCGAATACATGAATATACTCTCGTCATAACGCTCTATAATTTCCTCAAATGCTGTCGGTTCATCAATGTTGTGGTCTCTTTCTGTTAATTTGAAATATACTGCGGTTGTGTGACATTTACTTTGGATTTCACGAATCCCCACAGAAAGCTTCATATCAGATAATTCGACGGGTCGTTCTAAGAGAGCACATTTGCCTATTCACCTGTCGTAATGATGAGGTAGGTACCTCATCTTTCTGAAAAAACTTAGAGCCCACTAGCTCATCTGATATGACGCCTTTAGATATTTTGGCACAACAGCAGTTAATTTCAGCAATCATGGATAGGAAAAGAGATGCTTGCAACAAAATCACTCCAGAAACATTTCATAATACAGAAAATGAATTTGTAATCAGACTTAACTTGTAACTTAAATGGTTGATATTTTCAACATCAATTGAAATTTACTGAAGTGAGTTTCAAATACATTTTTTTAGAAATTATGATATTTATAGATTTGATTGCAATAATTGATAGTTACGTACAGCGCCATCTGTTCGCAAATAGATCAAGCAATAATTGATAGTTACGTACACCGCCATCTGCCCGCGAATAGGTCAAGCAATAATACCGATAATTCTGTCAATATGGATCTCGATCGTGAGAGTTACACACAAACATGCATACAATCATACATACATACATACACACATACATACAGGTGAAGCTTATATAAAGCGCGTAGTTACTCCGGAATGGGTTACCAAATTGCCATGAATAAAAAATGATTAGGTAGATAAATTAGGGTATCTATCAAACAAGTTATCACAGGAGTTCATTTTTCATCTGATAGTATACTTTCGGTGGCAAGTGATATCATAGTATTGGCTTCTTTATCGAATGGTACGGAAAATTTTTCCTTTTTATGAAAATTGTGTCTAATATTTTGCCACGTTCCGATGTTGAGAAGGGGGAACTATTTTCATCCCCACTGTATGTATTGATTTTGATATTGTATGACATAAAAAAAAATCAAATTATTCATTTATCATTCATTCATTATTCATTAGATGATGAAGAAACGTATTCTATTTCATCATAGGTTTCACACTGCATATTTGTCAGTTCTTTTGAATCGAAACTATGAATAGTTGAAACATATCTGAATTTATTTGAATAGTCCCTCACAGATCCTTCGACAACTGAATATTCCGTTGGATTCCTAATCTCCCCTATTCGCTGTATGCTCAATGGATAGAAGTTGAAATATAACTGGGGTGAATTTCGAATGTGTCAGCGGGTGTCACACACGGTTGCTGATAGCATCCCGTAGGCCGCCGGCTCTTGTGTCAAGTTAATCAAGCGTTCTGCTCACTGTGGATAATGAAGAGTGCCAACTTCACAGAAAATTAATCACGGGAGTTCCTATATGTTGGGGGAGTCTTAAATTTCATGAAAATTCTCTGGGGAAATTCTAGATTGCGATAGTCTAATTCTGTATGTTTAGAATATTTGTACTTTCCATTATACGAAAAAAAAATTGGTTGTGATCAAGCATTGTTTCAATTTTTTTTCACAATAATTCACCTACTAGAATTATAATGACAAAACTGAAACTTATTAAATACACCATTTCACCTACAGTTTTGAGAGATGAGAAAAATATTCCGAAATGATCGACATCCTTTCAAATGATTTTATTCAAATATTGAGCGTTCCTGACCCCTTCATTTTTTTGCCATACCAACGTTGTATTGAAAAAACAAAAGTTATTGATATTCGAGAAAATTATTTTTTCTCACCAACATCTTTTTTACTTTCTATGGTAATTTTTTTGCATGATGAGTTATTATGGGTTATTACATGCATTTCCCATTGTTTCGTTTGAGATGGTCGATATCAGTAGTAGGTGTGGAAAAAATTCCATCCTTCATGTATCCAGGACCACCACAACCGATCCATGTGTTTTATCTCGCACTCACACTCAAAGCCATTAGTCAAAGAGGTACGGAAAGAAGAATAAGAGCTCATTTCATTTCAAATACTATTGCATCAGTATGTTACGTTTTTTTTCTTCATATAATTCCGGTAGACTCAACGTCTACCGGAATTATATGATCTTCGAATTGAGAGAAATGAAACATATTGATGAAATCAAATAAAAAAGTTGATCAGGGGTTAATAATAACGGACCGTCATCAACACCCTAGTGAACAGAGCTTTGAGAATATGTGAAGAAAGATACGTCGACGACGAAATAAAACACCTAACAACTGTGTAACAAGCGAACGGCTAGGGTATCAACGAGATAATCCCCGCTACGCCCGCTACGCGTTCAAGGGAAAAGAACAGCAGTGAAGAACAACCCCAAGGCACAATCTATCTGCCATAGATACAGGAACATTCTAAAACCAACGAAGAACATATCCGAGTATATGATATCAGCAAAAGATAGCAGAGATCCACTCAAATTAGCAGCAGTTCACAGGATTTTTTGTAACTGTTGTGAAGTTTATATGGGTCAGGCGAAAAGGAGCATTTGTACCTGCCTAGTCGTGCACAAAGGGAGTTGCCGATTGGGACAGACCGAGAAGCCTGCAGTCGCTAAACATGATCCTTCTCGAAAATACCGAGAGGCTAGCAACGTCGAATCATTATTCAACAAGAATGTATTTAGAAGCCATAGAAATACACAAACACCAAGAAAACTTGTTTGGAGATTGTATCTAAAGAAGAACACAGCAAAACCCGGAAACCAACCAAAACAATTTGTTAACTGTAGCGGTTGAAACTTTTGGTGTTTATGACCTGAAGTCTCTGTTATTTGTTCATGCTGCTTAGGTCCTTGAACTATTTCTCCTTCACATAATTTTGATGAGATCATGCATTCCCCTCATTCCAGTATGGAACTGGAATCTTTTCGAATCGATTCTGATACAGATTCTGTGAAACATGTTCTTCTTTACGAATCAGTAGACAGTTGTCCTGAAAATCTTGAGAAGAAAATTGAATTAAATAATTCAGAAAATACTTGCTACATGAATACTATTTTACAAGTGTTATTTATGACGAAGAATTTCAAGAACGAGGTTTTAACGACGAACGACGAACTCATTCACCAAACTCAAACACCTGTTCATGCATCTGCTGTTTCATAAGAATGTATCATTTTTTCCTCCAAACAATTTCCTGGAGTCTTCGAAGTCCACTTGATACAAGAGGATTGTTCTGAATTCTTGGGGTTCTTGTTGAATACCATTCGTGGGGAAAACAATAGCAGAATCAATACTCGTGACCGCTCTGGATTGAATGACTCCATACAGCCTATCTCGNTTTCATAAATTTGTCATAGAAATGTTCATATAATAAAATAGAAAATCCGTTATAAAATAGACACTAATTTATCATAAAAACGTTTTTACAACTTATAAAACATATTTTCCTATGGAAGTGAATCGTTTTGTAGCAGTTTTATAGCACTATTCTGTGAGGTTTTTATGCTCTTTATGAAACTATTTCAGAAATATTTTATAACTGCTTCCTGTAGGTTCGATGAAATTATTTTATTGAAATGCTTTCAAACAGAATTTTGTTTTCATTACCATATTGTCACTTTAATAATAATTTCCCAACTATTTTATAGTGTGATATATTTACTACAATTTCATAACAATAAAATAACTGTTTTCAATTAAAATTGCTTCCGCTAATATATATTTAATATACATTGATTTCAGAGGTTGTGTGATGGAGTATAATTTGTTAGTTTCATTTGACTAGTGTCCCAATAACTATATACCTGATAACGTCATTGGAAAATAATTAAGAAAAGTGTTTTTTTTTTAGACGAAGACCCACGTAACCTAGTGCTTCAATTTTGTGCTTGCTAAAAACAGGAAAAGGTTATTGATGATTAAAATCCGTAGATATAAGTGGAGCACCGTGTTTATATATAGTAAAATCACTAGCACAAAACGCCTTCGAAATTCAGCCTTTGCAATCAATGGAAGAAACTTCTTAGCCAAAACATCACGACAGATAATATTTATCCAAACAATACGTGAGGAATCCTATCTTCATTTTTATAGAAACCTATATCTTTGAAAGTAGTCCGACTCTGCCGCAATACCATCACTCCTAGAACTGAGTGTTTCTAACAGTTTTATAGAGGTAAGTATAAGCTAAAATACGTTAAAACTCTTGCTATTGATATCAAATTATTTTATAGAACGACGCCATTTCAAAATGATAGCAATTCGGAATACTGACATTAGATGAGTTGAAAATATGAAATATTGCACATATAGTGATATTTACAGATGAAAAGTACCTACCTGGATATCATAAGATTATATTATTTAGAACAAACAGAGTTAATTTGCGACCAGTATCGCAAATTAACTCTGTTGGTTCACTGAAAAAATTCACTATGCGTCGGCAGAGTGAATTTTTGTATAATTAATAATTTTTTCCAAAAATTTCAATAAACTTACCCCACGGTGAGTGGGGTGGTCATTAATCGACATTGTTGGCGCCCATCCCTTCCCTACTGCGTTGGAGCTTCGGGGACACGGCCTGACCAGTTCGACTTTTGGTGGGAAAAATAATCATAATAATAGTAATAATGATGCAGATATTTACCCTGTTACATCACTCGTAGCCAAAAAAAAAACTATCAACTTTTCTTTCACATGAAAAGGCGAGTCTTGTGATAGCTTTTTTGATAGTTAATTCAATGTTCTATTCAAAGTTTTTTTATTTATAAAATGTTCTATTCAAAGTTTTTTTATTTATAAAAATCCGATCAGACGTTCCTGAGTAATTGGTAGTTTCATATACGTTTTGAGGATCTGCGAACAAACGATGAGTATTCAGAAAAAATATATTCAAAACTGACTTCAGTTGATTCCAATCAATATTGAAAATATTGAATATTTATGGAGTTTTTTCCCAACACCAATTCGTTATTTCAACACTTCGACACATGTTTCGATCACCAAATGATCATCTTCAAGAGATAGATGAAACTAATCATATTTACAAAGTTTACCTGATTTATAGTATAGGTACGTACCTCTTTAAGGTACCTGCGTCTTGAGTGTCTTGAAATATTTTCACAATNTGTAATTCCTAAGTAATATTTTACCTAATCTACTAGTCCTAAATGAATTTTACAATGTCTCCTCATGGAATAGTCAGGTAAATCTAATAATGGAAATATTATTTTAACAAGCTATATAGTATACTATTTGGTATTGGTCCACTATCGTTATTCATAATATTATGTTTACTTATTTCTACACTATCATAATCATCTAGATGCCTATTGTTGCTAACTTTCCTAACTAATTTCAATGAACTGAAGTCTATGGAATGGTCTTGCTGCTAAATATGATGGGCGACTGCTGATTCCAGGTCTTCCATATTTTAGGTATGCTAAGTAATCCTTATATCTTATTTTAATAGATTTTTTTGTCTGTCCATAATATTTTGCATCGCAGTCCCAACATTTAATTTCAAACTCTCGACTTTGTCTTTTGGATTTTCTAAAAGGCTCTATACTATATGACTTGTTTTAAAAACCACCTTCATACCTAGTTCCTTGAAAATCTTTCCAAAGTTATATACTTATGATGTACTGTTTGGAACCTTTGGTGGGGTAATGAATATTACTGGAGTTTTTTCCCAACACCAAATCGTTATTTTTAACACCTCGACACGTGTTTCGATCACCAAGTGATCATCTTCAAGAGAAAGATAAAACTTTTATTATCAAAATTTATTCATATGAGAATTTTTTGAATTTATCATGCCTGAAAGTGAAATATCAGATTCTGATGTTTTTGTATTGCCCTTTCTGGAAAGTTTCGATGGCCTTTAGTTTCAAATCAGATTCTCAACGTTCCACTCACAAGAATGGTCGATATTTTCAAGTGTGATTTCCATATCAATTGAATCGAGCAAATCTTTTTTGGCTTCCTGAAATTCCATTGCTCTATTGAAATTGTTGATCATTGATTTCAATCATTTTCTGTAGAGAGGTGAAATTTCCCTGTAAAGGGATAAAATTTCACTATAACGGAATACTGGAAAAGGACATCGATATTTCGGAATAAGACACTTTTTTTCCATAATCAGCACGAATATGGATAAAATCACAAGATTAGGGCGTATGATTTAATGTTCTTATGAAAGTGTTCGTTTCGACATGGTTTTGTATCTGAAAATAGCTTACCTATATGCACGGTCAACACATCTTTATGGAGTGTTCATTTTGAAATCGATTGCTTCATTTTTTTATGAATGAATTTCACACATTTTTGTTTGAAGATGGAGAAGTAGAAAGCCAAAATCTTCCTTTCCAAAAAAAAATAATCTCTCCTAAAATTCACCTCATTCATATATTGTTTTTTTCCAGAGATGGAAGGAATAATTCATTGAGAAAATATTAAGTAGATGTTTATTTCGTTTCAAAAACTGATTTTGAATGAGTGAATCAACTACACGGATGATACAATGGAACAGTATGAAACGATACCAGACAAAATCAACGATTTGTAAGGATTTGCCACTGAATTTAAATCATTCAAATATCGAGATTTCCTTTCGAATATCCGCAGACTCTATCCCGACCAGTCTGTTGAGGTGGTTGTTCTGATTACTGGGGTCTTTGGCGGAATAATGCCCTCTCTATTTTCAAATCTCAACATCATGCCGGCTTGCCGCACTATGACAGACATCTTGGCCGGACGAATGCAGAAGGCTGTCATTCTTGGCTCATTTCGTCAGTCAAGGGCACATAATTTTTGGACCCAATGATCACTTACCCCACGGTGAGTGGGGTGGTCATTAATCGACATTGTTGGCTCCCATCCCTTCCCTACTGCGTTAGAGCTTCGGGGACACGGCCTGACCAGCTCGGCTTTTGGTGGGAAAAATAATCATAATAGTAGTAATAATGATAATAATGATGCATATGGTCATACATGACAAAAATGAAAGAAATTCATGAAGAACTCCATCTACATGCAATAAATGACCAGTTGAATGACCAAAATTATTTGAAGAGATTGAAAAAACACATATCATCATCCAGATATTTACCCACTGAAGTTGCTGAAACATTTTATGAAATCAGTTGTGTCTCTTTCAAATTTCTTCACAGGAACATCTGCAAGAAAGGTCAAATTTGGGTAAGTAATCGTTGTGTTTGTGCCTGAATCCACCTGAGGTGTGTAGTTGTCACTATGAAACAAGCTGAAGACATTGCTGGTATAAATCAATTTATGGACTTTGCATATGAAAAAGTCTGCAAACATTATCACTACGTAATCCATCCCGTTTCGTTAATAGAATCGTTAATACCAAATAAACTGAAGTAAATCAGCTTCACATAGTATATGCAAGTACAGTACAAGCCAAAGTATTCAGCTTGCTTCATATGTAGTTTGTGATATCCTGATGGGACTTCCTTTCCTCCTTATATCATTCAGATTTCAATATCGCTACCAATCATCTCAATGAATTTAATCTGATTACCAAGAAATGACAAGACCAAAAAAAACTTTAACTCTGACGACAGAATGAAGAAGAGGTATATTACAGAAATTAGCTCCATCATTATATATCCAGTGATTTAATTAAAAAGATTCATCCCAGTATCCACTGATAATTGAATTCTAATGGAACATTCTTCATCATATTGGGAGAAGATTTGAGATTCAATAAAGTCAAATGCTTTAGGAATATGACACAGTAATTGAATGATGTTGGAATTAGAGCAGCGAGATATGCGTAACTTTTATGAATTCAAATGATTTTTGCAAAAATATTCAGGAATTCGTAGTCAATGAATTGTTCAAAATTCTAGGATTGGGTAAAAGTTTTCATCATCGCATTTACCAGCCAAGGTTATTTTTTTGAATCACTTTTTTCAATTCCCATGAAATTTCCTATATGGAATAACTTATTGAAAAATGTCATTAAAAATGTTTTTGTTAACACAGGTGGTTGAAGTTTTCACTTGGTTATTGGTGGTGAATATTCAGGTGACCCAACAAATGACAAATCTCAAATGTCAAATGCCAAAAAATTGTGAAATAAAAATTTAGGTTTTAGGATTAGTTAGGTTAGTTTTCAAGTTATGATATGCGTATTTAAAATAGCAAGGGTTGAGTGGTAGAGCACCCTCGGGTGAACTCCCGCTTGGGATTTTTGTGTAACAAGATGAATATCATGCATTTTATTTTTCATTGGAAATAAAACGTTATTTTTCGGTAGATCTCTGAGAACAAGATTCGACTTATTGAAACCTGAAAGATTACAAAATCCTCAACAAGAATCAATTGATTATGACCAGATCAAATGTTACTCAAGCAAAGCTCAGGAGATGAATAAAAAATATTATAAGGGGGAAAGAAAAGTTATGTTTTTTGTTGCAAACATTGTTCTAACTAAAGACTATCGTAATGTGAAAAGCTCTTGGTGTGAAGCAAAAATAACGCGAATTTTAGGTAAGAATGTATATCTTGTCAAACCGTAAGATTCAAATACTATTTGGAAAAGATACAGCAATCAGATTAAGACAGAGACAGCTCTGGTTTCGAAGTCTTTCAAAGGTTTGCACGGACTGGAGAGAGTGGTGAACCCATAAGGGTGCCTTTGACTTGTTCGTGAAATTTTCTTGGAAAAGAAAATGAATGCTTGGTTTGCAGTAGCTGATGAGGTTGAGGGTGCCTTGGGAAATATGGTGTTTTGTTTTGAGGACGGAAAAAGTTTTGGAAAGTGGTATATTCGTAAAAAGGTATAATACGTCGAAGCTGATGTGTCTTTGACGAATATTGAAAGATTTTAGGATTTCAATGAATTGATAAGAATTTTGGACATATGATGAGGACTGTTCAGCTAGTGGTTGGAGAATATTAGCATCGTGTCGATGTAGTCAGTGGTGTTGAATACTATAGTGGCATTACTTTTGTCGACCAGAAGAATAACAATGTGTGGACTATTGTTAAAAGTTTTCAGGGATTTTTTCTACGGTGTGGTAATATTAGATTTTGGAAGTTTCGCTTTTCTCAGAGTCGTCATGATATATTGTTCGGGTCCAGGATGAATCAACAAGAATGATGGGTATTGAGTGACATGGTATTATCGATGATCATTCCCATATTGATTTCAATTTGAGAGCCACCGGTATATAGATGTTTCAGCCTATTGGGCATCGTCAGTAACGGGCAGGCGGTCCTCGATACTGACAAAATGAGAAAAACCAAGAAAGTACTTGATAAAAATAGCTGCGTAAACGCAAGCGAAACATAAGTGGAACCACCTATTGGTGTGACACCCAAGTCAACTTGCCAAGTTTTTATGTCAGTGTTGGTGGTTTGACCAATCAACCGACAACTGCAGTAGCAAAAATTTGGGAAGCTAACCTGAAATGCCATCGGAAAACGAATCCACATGTTTCTAGAGATGATATGAAATCACGAAAGGTAAATGCAGTCAAACAATCAAACAGCTGGTAAATAATTCCATGAAAATCAAAAGATGAATAGATGAGTACTTTTTGATCATTCCCAAATTGATTTCAATTTGAGAGCCACCGGTATACAGCTGTTTCAGCCTATTGGGCATCGTCAGTACCGGGCAGGCGGTCCTCGATTGAAGACAAAATGAGAAAAAACCAAGAAAGTACTTGATAAAAATAGCTGCGTAAACGCAAGCGAAACATAAGTGGAACCACCTATTGGTGTGACACCAAAGTCAACTTACCAAGTTTTTGTGACAGTGTTGGTGGTTTGACCAATCAACCGACAACTGCAGTAGCAAAAATTTGGGAAGCTAACCTGAAATACCATCGGAAAACGAATCCACATGTTTCTAGAAATGACATGAAATCGAGAAAGGTTAAGACTGTGAAGCTGCTGGAAAATAATTCCATGAAAATCAAAAGATGAATAGATGAGTACTATTCTGATCATTCCCAAATTGATTTCAATTTAAGAGCCACCGGTAGACAGCTGTTTCAGCCTATTGGGCATCGTCAGTACCGGGCAGGCGGTCCTCGATACTGACAAAATGAGAAAAACCAAGATGTCGCCAAGACGGTACCTGGAGCTGTCCCGACACGATACCCGGCTGGGCGTGGAGTTGAGAAAGACCTTCCGCTCCTAGGCCGCTTGTCGCGCACAGACCAGAGCCGGCGGGTGCTAGGCCACCGGAGGATCTATATTGACTTCCATTTTCGCTCCCTGGGTTCAATCCCAATTCCGAAACGTCACGCATCCCCTGCATCATCGCGATGTTCGAGGGCAAGACCTTTCTTCAAAGCAAAGTGTCCGAATTTATTATTTGTAGTCCCTATGATACTAGCTATCTAATAGGCGCCGCGGGGGTACAACTGGCCACCACGATGGCACTGGGCCGGACCAGAGAGTTCCCTACGATCCCTAACCACCTAGCCAACACACTGTCCCGATTTGACCTACGCGCACGGTCGCTTTAAAGCCCCCAGATACCAGTGCAATGGGACAGCCCACGTAGACTGTCCCTTGATATACTGGGTCGGCGTACCCCCCGATGTATTCAAGCCTGGGAAGGCCAAATACGTTCAAGAAGGCCGGCTAGTGGGTCTCTTGGTGCGGCGTGACGCCGGAAGTGGCAAGTTGCGAATTCTTTTAAGAGCCCTGAAAAGGGCAATGCTTAGATAGAACTAAGAAGTTCTGTTTATAGCAGTTGGCCTTAAGAAAGACCTTTCGGTTTTATATCCTTGGTTGTCGTCGTACTCTGGCCTTGAAAAAGGCCAATATGCTCCACAGTGGTATAGATAGCGAATTCAAATTGGGAAGTGAATTTTTGTTTACTTCCCAAATCCCAACTCGTAGAAACTGCAGCCGAAGACACCTGGTACAATATCTCTACTTAAACCAATGTCCAGTCTGTATGTTTCTCCAGCAACAAATATATTGTCGTAATACCAACAAATCTCCTCTGAGATAATAATATGAAACTTCCAAAATCTAATATTACCACACCGTAGAGAAAATCCCTAAAAATTTTTAACAATAGTCCACACATTGTTATTCTTCTGGTCGACAAAAGTAATGCCACTATAGTATTCAACACCACTGACTACATCGACACGATGGGGATATTACTCGATTATCCTGAATACCACTCATCAACATCTTCTACATTCCTGCCGACAAGAAGAAATGTCTCATTCCAAGAGAGAAATCTTTTTGTATACCTTATGTATATGTTCTTCGGATCACCCACACACGCCTTTGCTAATATTCCCACTAGCTGAACAGTCCTCATCATATGTCCAAAATTCTTATCAATTCATTGAAATCCTTTCAATATTCGTCAAAGACACATCAGCTTCGACGTAGTATACCTTTTCACGAATATACCACTTTCCAAAACTTTTTCCGTCCTCAAAACAAAACACCATATTTCCCAAGGCACCCTCAACCTCATCAGCTACTGCAAACCAAG
>NW_019296034.1:2290-14424 GCF_000500325.1 Leptinotarsa decemlineata
CCCTGTATATTGAAGAATAAGTTTTATCGAAAAAAATATTCCTTCTTTGAGCTTTTCAACATAAAATGATAGGTAGTGAAAATGTTGATAGGCTTGTACTGATTCATTTATTGACTGTACCAAGTCTACGATGAGAAATTACATTGGACTGGATTTTCAAATTCTCGGTTCGGTTTCACCTGAAAACAAAAAATATTTTGAGAAATTTTTTTCGCTGATGAAATGATTCCCAAAAATACTAGTAAATTATATTTTCAATTTTTGAGCACATCAAAATTCGAAAAATGTAACGAAAAAGTAATGACTTTTAAAATTCTTTACTATTAATTTTTGTTGCCTCGACAAATTTTGTGAAAGCTACAAATCAAGCCCGATTTCACCCATTTAGTGTTTACTCGTAACTTGTTGTGTAACCTTTGCAGTTTCAAGATTCTTATTCGCTCACTTAAATTTCACTCGCTCAGTATCACCAAAGATCTGTTTTTCAGTATTTTTATCTCTCACTATTCAACTCTGAATTCACTACAATGAAAAATCAACTTTATAATGAAACCAAGAATATCAATGATTCCATTATAAAGCTTCGTAACTGTATTATTCGAGAATATTCACTCGATCCTCCATTTCTTTTAACGACTTCAAGGAATATAATCATACCGCGTATCGCTTTCATTTTTCAAATTAACCAAGTTATTGACAGTCTGAACGCGTGTCTGTTTGGATGAGAAAAATCCAGCTCGGATTACCGCTTCAGAAATATATAAGAAAATATATCAAAACCGACATCTAAATCCCTTCTTTCTAGGGCAATATCCGTTCCCGGAGAATTTTCACTCCACAACCGAATCAATAACGGCTTTGGAATATTATAGAGATCAGAACGGACTTTGAGCTGGCCATTTATATATGAATGTATAATATTTTTGTTGTCCATCGGAAATATTACACATCTATTCAATCTTTCAGTTCAACACTCATAAATTACTATCACTATTCAATGAACGAAAGTCTTTCTTTGAGAAGATAAATGTTCTAGTTATCTGAACTTGTATCAAATAAAAAAATATGTATACAGATTCTGTTTCGGAAGCTGAAATCCGTCTTCAGAATTGGAAAAAATCTAATGATGCAGTATTTTTCTCCGCTGGTTCGCTTATTTTCGAAATAGGCAGATGTCAAAAGTGTTTTGAAATTTTAAATATGCCATTGTGGATTTACTTCTGCATTTCAGCATGTTGAGTTAGGTCTGGTCCAAAGTGAGTGAGCCTATCCGACCCTCCACCGCAACCCGCAAGGGTTTATTGTGGCTCACACCTATTCTCACTCGGCCAAACAAACACAGCTTCTAAACGAAGCCGATCAGTTTGAATGGTGAGTGGTCTTTCAGGACCACTCTGCCGAACTCTAAAGATTTGATTTGGTCCCCAGCGGGGCAGGGACATAGTATATGCTCTGTTAATGAGGTAGTCGGATAGTCAAGTTGCAAGATTCCCACCTTGATACCCACGACAACCTTCTGCACGTCAGTTACACCTGACAATGCCTTAGATTCAGCCGTGTAGGCCTTTGTTGCCTGTGGTTTTGGTGAAACCTCACTCGAGCGCAAACGTTTGCTAAAAGGCTCAATGTCATTCATCCTCTCGGCACGGATACACACACCTTAGCATGTAGTACAAGATGTACTAATTCGTGTTCATGAAATATCAGTTTTCTTTAGTATCAAAATTGGATTTTCAGCTTTTTCCCTTTTTTTTGGTATCTTCACAATTTTTATTGGAAGGATTTATTCAACTTCACTTTTGATTCTTCCATATACGTTCCTGATTTAAACATTACCATCGGAAAATATCACTTGTATTCTAACTGGAAAAAGATTTTTCGAAAAATATATATTGAAAACGTATGGATTCAAAAGTAACGTTTTCAGAGAATTTTTTTCGAAAAATATTTTTCCAGTCGGAAAACAAGTGATACCTACAAGGGTATAGAATAAAAATATATTCAATACAGCATACATAGATACAGCTCAGCTGTTCAAAAAACATCTGTTTAAAATGTGTTTTTCCATTAACCAGCTGTCGCACCTGTCGACCAGAAGTCGAAACTTGTGCGAGCTACGGATTAACGAGGCCTTACGTTATGTGTGATTTCTAACACGGGTTGGACGATAGCAAGTGAAAATCGATGGTCCTAGTCTATGTCTTGAACTACCTACCAATACGGCAGAAATATACAATTCAAAATATGAAAAATATACATACTATTGGATTGAAATTCTCTACAATGTAGGGTCTTAAATCTCATCAATGGAGTGAACTCATTGATTTATTAGATAACGAGTCAGCACACATTTGAATTCGCTGAGCTNGGTTATAGCACCTGATTCCTTGGTATATGTGAGAATCCTGACCAATGCTCAATCTTGAGTATGGCTGGTGGATGCTCTCACTATTTCTCGTACTGTATTTGTGTAGATCATATCTTTCAGTCAGGTTATTTTCTTCTTTTCTGACATTGATGATAATCAAAAGTATGTGAAGTGAAGGAACTGTTAGAATTTAGAGTTGTGTGAATACGTTTCTACAGGAGGTTCCACGAGCTACACCAGCCATACATCTTATTATTTTCTTTTGGATGACCTCATTCATATGTAGTGAATTTCCCCAAAAATCTATTCGTAGCTCAATGCGGATTGTACAATTCCAAAGTAAGATAATTTAAGTGTGTCTAACGATATTGTGCCTTCTGAGTTATCTGATAATGATGCAAATTGTATTCAATTTGTTCGTTAGATCATTAATATGAGGTTCCCATGTCATCTTCTAATCTATTTTGACACCCAAAAATTTAATTTAATTTATCTGTTCTACCGATTTATGATTCACTCGTAATAAAATATTCATATCACGATTTACAGTTTTTGTTGTGAATACCATAAAGAATGTTTTTGAATAACTAATAGTCCACTGAACGAGCATCTATTATGAAAATCATTGTCACAAATGCTTGCTTTGGTAACAGCATTAATTGATTTATTTTCTGAAATTGGAATATTAGTGTCATCAGCATACATGACAATTTTTCGAGAATTGGGAAATGAGTACACCATTTAATTGAAAATGGAACAAGTACCAAGATTAAGCTTTGAGGGACACCAGTATTCACAATTTTTTCTGTTGATCTATTTCCATCTAATACTACAATTTGTTGCCTTTTTCTGAGATAAGTTGCATCCCATTCATTCGCGACTCCTCGTACACCAATGCGATACATCTTGTCCAACAAAAGATCATCGAATGCTCTAGTCAGGTCAAAGTAAAGTGCAATGGGATTGTGTTTGTCGTTAAGAGAGTCGTATATGTCTGTACAAAAATCGCCTATTGCGGTTGATGTTGATTTGTTTTGTCTGAAACCGTTTTGAACAATTAAATAATGGGTGGTGGTGATTTAAGAATTTGTTGATACGAATATTATATGCCATTTCAATTATTTTTGCTACATAAAGGTATTTTGTAACATCATCTTTTGATCCCTCATTTTTGAAAATTGGTTTCGATTTGGAAACCTCAAGAACCGTTGGGTACCGCCCCAAAATTACTGTGTATTGGCTAAGTGAAAGCGATGTTGTAGTGATATTTGGAGGTGATATAAAAGTTATTGAATTTCGCATTCATATTCAATGAATTAAATGTGTCTCACCATGTTTCTTTCTATAGCGAAGTTTCAAAACTATGAATCCAAAAATAACAGGGTACCAGGAGAACTGAATTTTTGTATACTCGTGAAGTATTAAATCTAGCTCTGATTTTCTGGTCTTCGAATATACAAATGAAAATTTCTTTCATCTTAGAGATTCAAAACACTCATTTGGAGAAAATTAAATGTGTCAAATAGAAATACACTCGGTATGTGACCTCAAAAACAGGTTTTACAAAAAACAGATAGAAAAAAAATTTTATTCGATATTTCATCCCTACAGTCTCAATGGATTCTCAATACTTGAGTATAAATATATGTTATTCATAAATTAATCATTATTGATATTGGTAGATGATATTGGATTGCTGCCTTTGGTCTTGTTGAGCTTGTCTCTGAGTTGGGACTTCCTGAAAGAAAAAGATCGTTAATACCAACCATCAAAGCAAACAATATACAGTTGGGACGTAAATAGTCCCTCACCCCTCCTTAAGGTTAGAACGGGGTCAGATATCAGAGTCAGATAAAATGTTTGTAACGAAGAATCATTTTCAGTGTGACATCATTCGTCGACGACAGTTGGAGATATTGGGATTCACAAGCATCTATGGTCACTTCATGTTGGCAATTTTTTGAGAAAGATTCGATCAAAGAAATAGTATTACTGAAAAGAACTATATAGTTCAATATTCCCAACAATAAATCAAAATTGATCGTATAATAGGGTGAAATATATTTCATGAAAAAGTTTTCCATTCGATTATGATTCATCATTCAGTCAATTTCAATCAAGAAGCCTTCTACTTCAATCAAATTTGCATTTTCATTCGATTTGCATTTTAATTGTTCCGTATTCATTTTCCTACATTTTTCAATTCATTCTATTTTTCAATTCAGTTCGATGATATCCATGGCTAGGTATTCATGAATACTGATTTGGTAACACTAAACAATTTTCTTGAGTTTCGGTTTCCCTGACGAATTTCATTCATTTGTCTTGGTAATCTACACTTCAATTTATTCTAATGGTAAAATAGACCAATTTTGCTCTTATACATGGACTGAAAGTCTTATTTCAAAAATGTTTGTTGCATGTGAATATGTTCAAAATACAAAAAAAATGTATTTTTTTTTCGATAGCAACGATGCCATATCCAATAAAAAGTAAAAGCTATTCAGATTGTCCTAACGTTTGAAACTGAGAATATTTTGTTCTTATACATTATGTTATGCCAAAACAAGCTTCTCCCAATCACCAGAAATGCAATACTCTTCTGAACGAGCGTTTCACCAACCAAAATTGCATCTTTAGGAGATAAAATTTTCTTCATGAAGTTTTTTTATCTTCTGAGTAACAATTAAAAACAAAAAGGAATTTTTACCTGTACATATTGCTGCTGTCTTGGAGTACTTTGGAATTGTGGTAATGGTTTTGGAATTTTTACTACAATGTCGGTAGGTTGTCTAGTGACCTGTAAAAAAATATCGATCAGATGCAATTCTATGATGACAAAGGTGATGACATAAAATTTATCTGTAGTGCTAGATATCATTATTTGGAACAATACTAACATAACAACATATATATAGACGAGAGACAAATCTCAAACCTTTCTTCGAAGGACGATTTGAGACTTATCTTTCTTCTAAAGATACTTTCACGGGAAGTATTCAAGTGTTTTGACACAGTTTATTTCACCTAGAGCGGTTCATATCAAAAATACACAACGGACTGTGGCTACTTATCGTATTGTAAATCGCTACTTTCGCACAGGCACCGCTCTTAGAGCGCCTCAATAATTTTCCTGCAGTGCTTGAGTTTCACCCTTAAAAAAAATATACCGTCACCAATAGCAAAATGATATATTTTTATAATACTGTCCTATTCTTTACTCGCAGAAGTTTTCATATTTTTGAATTATCTGAAGTAAAACCTAGTTTCTTACCTAAACGTATCCACATCAGAGATCACTCGTCCTCAATAATAATATATATTTATTCACTAGAACAAATGACGTCTCCAAGGCGTTCCACAGAGTTTGGCATCAAGGACTACTGGCCAAAGTGAGCGATTTCGGATACTCAAAACCAATGGTAAGATTAATTCAGTCTTTTCTAGCTGACAGGCGATGCCGATGCAGAGTAGGAGACGAACTATCAACAATTCGACTACTGGATGCAGGGGTCCCGCAAGGAGCAGTCCTTTCGCCGCACCTCTTCTCCGTATACACAAGAAGTGGGCCAACCCGTGGAAGATCAGCATAAACCCTGACAAGAGTCAGGCGATACTGTTCACCCGCAGGTTTGTACAACCGGAAGGCAATGTCACCTCCAACGGACAAGAGATTCCGTGGACCATTTCAGTCTCATTTACGGCAGATAATTGGAATGGCTAGACACGCCACACAACGACTAGCACCTATCATAGGACGCAGAAGCAACATGGGGTTGAAAGTGAAGTTGCTAATGATCAAAACCGTCCTCATGCCTATAATACTGTATGCCTGCACTGCCTGGGGCCAGTGCGCACAGACATACAGGAAGAAGATACAGTCGTTAATGAACGCGAGCGTAAGGGCCGCCGAAGCCCGCCGTACTATACCCAAATAGATACATATACAGAGACTTAGACCAGGACACGCAATATGTGGACGTGTATATGAGAAAACACGCAGAAAGCGTGTTCGATAGAATCAGATCGCACAACAACCCAGCGCTACGCGATCTACACGAAACGTTTCTACAGGAGGTTCCACGAGCTACACCAGCCATACACCTTATTATTTTCTTTTGGATGACTTTATTCATATGTACTGAATTTCCCCAAAAATCTATTCGTAGCTCAATGCGAATTGTACAATTCCAAAGTAAGATAATTTTAGTGTGTCTAACGATATTGTGCCTTCTGAGTTATCTGATAATGATGCAAATTGTATTCAATTTATTCGTTAGATCATTAATATGAGGTTCCCATGTCATCTAATCTATTTTGACACCCAAAAATTTAATTAAATTTATCTGTTCTACCGATTTATGATTCACTCGTAATAAAACATTCATATCACGATTTATAGTTTTTGTTGTGAATACCATAAATAATGTTTTTGATTAACTAATAGTCCACTGAACGAGCATCTATTATGAAAATCATTGTCACAAATGCTTGCTTTGGTAACAGCATTAATTAATTTATTTTCTGAAATTGGAATATTAGTGTCATCAGCATACATGACAATTTTTCGAGAATTGGGAAATGAGTACACCATTTAATTGAAAATGGAACAAGTACCAAGATTAAGCTTTGAGGGACACCAGTATTCACAATTTTTTCTGTTGATCTATTTCCACCTAATACTACAATTTGTTGCCTTTTTCTGAGATAAGTTGCATCCCATTCATTCACGACTCCTCGTACACCAATGCGATACATCTTGTCCAACAAAAACTCATCGAATGCAACAAACACAATGCCCATTGCTTGTGCAATGGTATTGTGTTTGTCGTTAAGAGAGTCGTATATGTCTGTACAAAAATCGCCTATTGCGGTTGATGTTGATTTGTTTTGTCTGAAACCGTTATGAACAATTAAATAATGGGTGGTGGTGATTTAAGAATTTGTTGATACGAATATTATATGCCATTTCAATTATTTTTGCTATTTGACTCTGCAAGCAAACATAAAGGTATTTTGTAACATCATCTTTTGATCCCTCATTTTTGAAAATTGGTTTCGATTTGGAAACCTCAAGAACCGTTACTGATAAAAATAATTACACAAATTATCGTTGGCAATTTATTACCACAATCTATTATGTAATCATATAACGATACTAATTACGTAATTTTTTTTCAGTATAGAAAATGTAAAAGTCACAATAATTTCCAAAGCTTATTGCTATGATGTCATACAGTTATGTCATGTGGAGAAATTGTGGGAAAATTATGAGAAATTGTGGAAAAGTTATTAGTGAATAGGTTATTTTGATATAATCAGAAAATATTTTTATTAATTTACGTTCATACTGAAACATACTAAGAACCCATACTAATATGATGTAATCGCTGGAACAATTGTTTCAGTTTTTTCCTATTTTTTCCTGATAATTGAATGAAAGTGAACATAAATTCAAAAAGACATTTCATACAGAAGGAAAATCATCATCATGTATATTAACAATCGAAACGTCGTGAAGTAACTCGGCTTGAAATCTTTTAATTTTCATTTCTTTCTCATTGGTCAATTGTCAATTGTTGCTTGTATTTTATTTCGTTGTAATTTCATTAAATTTTTATTGCTTAGTATATTTTTTATTTTCAGCTATTCATTTGGATATTTTTTTATTTTTTCATGAAATCAACCAACAAAACAAAGATGAAAGTTATCACAGAACAGCAAAACTGAGTGTTTCCTATCCCAGTAAGGCGAATCTACTACTGCCTATGATGCTATCAGCAGCAAACCGTCAGCGGTCATGGAAATCGTTCTAGACTAACCTCATCGAGACATGTTTCTGAGGCGGAAGGCTGGATGGACTATATAAAAAAATTCTGCTCATCGTTAGTTGCATAAAACAGACTTATGAGGAGCACAGCAAGCTACTACTCAACACTGAATGTCACATCATACTGAGAACGAGACTCAATGCATCCAACTTCATCTATGAGCGAACCTATACATTTCTGATCTTGAGTAGGGATCCACTGAGAAGAGCATATACTAAGAGCAGATAGCTGTTGATTTTCTAATTGATCCGGTTGAAGCTATTGCAGATATAAGATAGATTGACCTCTTTAGGAATCTGCACTTCGAGTGGAAATCTACAGCCAATAAAAATATGTTTGGATAAACAAGTGTCTCTGGAAGTAGTTGACTCTCACCGAACAACGTTCAAGTTGGTAGTTAACTGTAAAGGAGACGTTCTTCAGTAGGAAGACACCACAAATTTTCTCTGATCTAGATTACTGGCAAACCTTCTTGGAACGTTATGAGACTCTTGATTACTTTGAAAGAAAGAGGCTACCAGCTATTTCATCGATCCAATACCTATCATTGTTATCTCTTGATTTTTTCAAATGAACTATATATATGGAGATTCAATCTTTTGCGGCCATCTTCAGAAACTGTTGACACATGTCACGGTTGCGTAAACTATTTAGTAAAAATCTCACAATATCTTGTTATTCGAATTCGCGGAAATTCAATAACAATAGCCAGTTCGAAATTCTCCAAGGATCACTGACAAACGTCCAAAATATTTTTCAGTCGATATTACTCATTACAACGGCATCTCAGATACATCTTGCTGATATTNTAGCATGTAGTATAGAAATAGTTACCTAGTATACATTAATAAGTGGGTAGTTCACGAATCTTTGTAAAACTATGAAAAAAAGGCTATAAATTTCAAAGTAAATATTTAAAATTCGTTTTGCTTTCTGGAGAATTTACTTCTTCATCAAATAGAAAGCGAATTCAATTTTGATAGGAAAGTTCTTCTCTTTTCCAAGGCAGTGAAAGTTATTTATATGACTCACTGACATTGACTTCAAGCAGCCTCATTCAGCCTCATTCAGCAACTCATTCAACAAGTATTGAAGAGTCATTCGCCTTATTTCTTTGTTCAACCCAAATGGTAGATACTATTTGTTAGATTGATTATTTCTTTCAAGAATTTCTACTTTATTTCTGAGTTCTTTGTTTTCCCTTACAAGGAGTTCAAGTCTGTTTCGCAGATATTCGAATTCGAACAGCAATATAGTTTCACTAGCTATAATGGCGTTTCTCAGTTCTTCCTTAATTTCAATTCCTGTAGAATAATCTGGACAGCTGCATCATTCATGATAACAAATCATTTACTATATGTAGATACACCTTTAGCGCGTCTATAAGGACAATTCGTTTCAAGCCTGATGTTTACACTTTTTTAATGTACTTCGCCAATGATTTACACACAGGTTTGTGAAGGGTGTAGGGATTTATCTTTTTTTCAATCCGTTAGAAAATGATTTACCCACCTAGTGTACAGCTTTCCAAAAATTATTTTGAAGCACTTTCACAGATATTTGATGAATATATAGGAACGATTTCATGATACACTAGTACGGTTAAGATGATTACATAAAAATAGTTATTATATGAAAAGCTGATTTTTTGTTATAATAATTTCTCAAAAAGAAAGCACGCAAAATTGCTCCTTTCATTTGAGTATTATGCATACTGTTCAGAAGAAATGAATATTTTTCCACTCCAAAAGGTTGCTGATTTCAAATAATTATCAAACTGGTAATCTAAATAACTAGTTCGTCTCATATTCTTTTTGTTTTCAATTTCCTTAAGAGTAGTTCTGGTAACGCCGACACTGCACTTGCTTCGACGCCATTTTACGATATTAAATTACCATTTCCTCGTACTATTCGCAATATGACAGTGCTCTCTGTTGAATTCTGAAGTTTTGATGTCACTGGAACGTTGAGACGTTTTTCATCTTCCTGGTCTAGTCCAATATATGATAGAAATGTCGAACGCAAGATGAATATTGAGTTCACACCTCTCTATTCGAATACTGACATTTCAACAGGGCAGCATTGAAAATAGTTTGAATGGGATTCAAACTTGAGAAGAGGAATGAATTTTCAATTGATTGACAAATAACAATTCTGTATCATACATTTGTACGTTTTTCAATAATCAATTGAATTTACTATATATTGCGGACTTTTAAAGCTCCTATTCCTCCTAAATCTGAAAGGAATAAAATATCAGGGTCGAAAAAAATTTGCATAAATACTTTTATTTTCAGTAATTTTTGAGAAAAATATACAAAACGTTTGGATTCCTTGTTGTTAGGAGGGCGCTGGGAAGGTGAGTTTGGTGATCATTCGATTGGAAGTTCAATAATTTATCTGATTCTGGTTAATTTTCAGAAATCGAATTTCTGGGTTATTAGTAGTTTCATATTCATTTTAAGAATCTGCAAAAAAGCTCATCATCATATTCCTGAGACAAATCTAAAAACACAAAAATCATAAAAATTATTCCAGCTGTTCTTGTGTTCTTTCATTATTATTATTGTTTTCATTGATGAAATATCATATTTCAGTACTCATTATCCCATTTTCAAGGAATTCAAATGAAAAATATCAAAATCATACAAATTGGTCCAGCCGTTCTTGAGTTCTTGAATATTATTATTATTTTCATTTATGAAATATAAAAACAATATATAGGGTGCTCGGCAAAACCGATCCCGTTCCATTCATTCTCAAACAGACATAAATCAACTTTTTTGAATGGAACACCCTGTATTTTTTCATTTGTATGAAAGGTTCCAACATTTCACAACAATTTTTATCAGAAATATACTATACGGAAAACTGATATTTCATAAATTATACCAAGTTTTATTAATTTTGTACGTTTACCCACTCAAATTGTTTTTCGAACATTCAAACTAATAGTACATTAGCAATTTCCATACCATCCGATGGTGCTTGGAAAAGATCATTCAGGAAAATGATTTTTTCGATTTCGTGTTATTTTCTGATGGAGCGACTTCTCATAAGAATGGAACTGTTGCCTGAACCATCAACAGCGTTGGTCACTGAATGTTTGAGATGAAATTCTCGGAAAATGAGTTGTCGGTCGGTAGCCGGGGTTCGACGTGGATGCTTTGTTCTCTCACTTGAATTGACTGCCGTGTTGGTCGGTGGTTCACGCCCCAGTCTGAACTTTCCAACCCGTGATAGGAATCACACGTTGAAAGGTAAGACCTCATTAAACCTTAGCTCGCACAAGTTTCGACTTCTGAGGGTTGTCGTTCGTAGAGGCGCGACAGCTGGGTAACAGAAAAACAGATTTTAAAGAGATTTTAAACAGATTTTCAAACGATCCGTATTTTTGGGATGGGCATCTCACTGGTAGAGAATATGTAAGATTTCTTCGGCATGAGTTTGCGAATTTATTGGACATATGGAACAAGACTTAGAAAGGGGGTAAAACAAGACGGTGCACTACCACATTTTGAAACTGAAGTACGGGAATACCTCAACGATCATTTCAATCAAAAATGGATAAATAGGGGTGGGCCTGTGGCGTGTCCACCCAGATTACCTGACCTGACCAAAATGAATTTTTTTCATATGGGTATATCAAATGGATTATTTACCAATCTCCTTCAACATCTATAGAAGACATGAAACGGAGAATCACCAGAGCTTTCAGGGAAATCTCAGAGGATATGCTGGAGTATGTAGAAAATTCGCTCAAAAAAATAATGACATTGTGTTGCAGAAAATGGTCACCATCTTGTACATCTTTTGGATTCTTTCAATCAATAAAAATTTAGGCGTTGTTGTTCATATTGAAAAAAATTTGAGTAAGTGAACGTAAGTAAATGAATTTTTTGTCGTTACAACAATCAATGAAACTGGGTATAATT
>NW_019296036.1:0-13184 GCF_000500325.1 Leptinotarsa decemlineata
ATTTTTTTTTTCATTTTAGATTTTTCGAATTGTTCGAGGGCGAACAAAAATTAGGATGGCCGTATTAGGAGCAACCTCCCTATATATCGATAGTCCAATCATGCGTAATGGGGATGATTCATGGAAGCAGCTCCTTATCGGGAGATATTCATTATTGAGTAGACTAGAGTAGGATTGTGGCGAAACTTTATTTGGGGAATGTATTATTTGTTCAGAGTGAAGTGTTTTAATGTATTAGTGATACCTAACAGTAGGTAATAACATTATTCTGAGGTGGTTTAAAGTGCACGACAGGAGTAAAGGTAATCGCATTGATGACTCTTTAGCCAAGGAAGTGGCTGGACTAAGAATTTTAGGACCCATTGACACGTACGGTCTGACGACTTCGACAATTGCGGAACTAGCCAAACATCACACCCATGCTCAATTCCTACGCTTAACTGTCACTAAGGAAACACCTCCACAATATGGGGCTAGTGGACACACCTCTATGCAGGATGTGTGAACAGGAAGATGAAACTGTCAGGCATGTCCTATGCGAGTGTCTGGAGTTATCGTCAATAAGAGACTGTGTGTTCGGCAAGTCTTGACATGCATCTGTCGATGTAAAGGAGATATATCCTAGTGACCTGTCAACTTTCCTGGAAAGGACAGGATGGACGATGACCTAGGAGGGCAACTCCTCGGGAGGATGTAGGTCACATGTGGCCTAAATGCTGTGGGCCTACACTCACCCTCCCTACTAATAGTTTTTTTTTGTATTAAGGGCGTAAATTGAGTATTTTTTGATGGCACATGAGAACGTTAATTTTTGGCCGAGGCCAAAAACTCTTTCGAATGTGCAGTGAAAACACGAATTTTACACATGAAATACAAACAACATTTTTTGGATAACTGTGAATGTGAATTTACATCGTCTGAAATATGTTTCAAATAAATACATCTTAACGTGTTTTTTTGTCCCAATAAGTCATCGCTTTTGAACGATTGTTGTCTTGAAAATATTATTCACTGTTTTCAGTAAAATCGTATTCAAAATTTTTTCCTGTTTGGAAAAAATAACTAAATAATACCTACTTCTCTTTTTCATACACTTCGCTTCAGACTGGAAAGATCCCAGATCTCCTAAAAATTAGTACTATTATTCCAATTCCTAAGGTAAATAAAACTATCAGGAGTTCCATTGAGAAAGTACCTACTTGAGTATGCTTTTAAAATCAATTGCTAAACTTTGTGAATGAAAATGAGATTCTGTTTGATAATCAGTCAGGGTTTCGAAAAAAGTACTCTTGTGAATTGGCATTACAGAGGTCACTTAACTATTTGATAAACAAATTAGATAACAACAAGTTTGTAGTAGCGGTATTTTTAGNTCGATCGAACAAGCTTTACTTGTGAGTTGGAGCAAGATTAGTAATAATTTCAATATTTTTTACTTGTAGGTTGTCATAATTTTGGGTGTCAGCGGTGCTTGTCGCAGTCAAGAATTATTACATATAACTAAGTATTATTGCCATTGAATAGGTATGCTGGATCTATATTGATTGTTAAAATACCTGATCCAAAGACTCCTGCAGACCGCTGCAACAGAATAATGAATCTTTTGAATGACTAACAAGACATCATTCTCCTAAAGCATGAAATCAAACAATTCATGTATGCATATTGATTTTGAATCGTTTTCACAGGCCACCAGAAAACATTCAAGTTCATTAGTGGTGTCGGCAGAAGGAAAACGGAAATAAATAACAAAAGAGCATCGCATCGATGAAGTCTTGAGACGTGCAATCATCGACCGTTGGAAATACCCATGCTCCAATTATCTAGGTCGCAATAATTAGTGAAAATGAAATGTACCCATAGCCTGGTTAATATTTCTGTATGTTAATTATTTTATTGTCATATCCATCATCAATTCCGCATAAAGAACAAAATAATTAACAATGATACTTCTGTAGCAGAAAGATGTTACACTGAATTAATGATACACCATCATTACTTGAAAATTTAAATGAATGAAAGTAGGAACCATCTTTAAGTTAACCTACTTGTAATAAGGAATTCAGTGAATTTCTACATTATCATTCGAAGAAGGTAGGCAATCTAACTAGTGGAATAAATGATTATTCTTAAATGACAAATAATAACACGTACTTACGAAATTAGTTTTACATACATTGTTCCATACCCATTAATGTTATTTTTGTTTTTTAGAGCAATCTGATGAATGTATAGACTACGTAATGAAATGAATGTCAATGTTTATTCAAGAATGGTCAGAAGATTACAAAGATAGTGAAAGCAACGATAGGTTCGTTCCAAAATTTTGGTATAATTTTTTTCCTAGAATCAATATTCACTTTTTGTTCGTATGTGTGAACGTGAAAATTTAAAATATTACCTTCAAAAGAATATTATTATCCTGACAAATGCGGAAAGTTATACTTTCTCGTATCCGACTGACAAATAGTACTGGAATATGCCCAAAATTCTTTATGGAACAGCTAGAATCCAAATTCTTTACAAACATCGAAAAGAAAAATCTTTAAAAATAAGCATCTATTTTGTAAATAACTTTTCAATACAAATCATGAAATTACAAAACAACAACAAAGATTAATTGACGCTCCGGGGCGACTTCATTGATTCCAGTGGCGCATTTGCTTTTTCAGCTGCAGGAAAACCCGGAAAAACCTGCATCACCACATCGTCTGAAGATCTTGATCTGCCAATGTCCTCTCTTTCTTAAAGCCTCCAGAGGCTCCAATAAATTCAATACATCGCCAGAACACTTAGTGACACGACTATCGTCAAACTTAAACCAGTCCATTAACCAAGGCGAAATAATGACCAAATTCAACGAAAGAACCACGGTGAACAATGACTGCATGAAGATTATAATAGTGGTCTGCTAAATTGAAGTGTTTATCTATTTCGAACCTTCGTGAGAGTTTGGTGCTTCCGTCAGAGGTTGAGTCATGTTTGAATACCATCAGTGTTATTATTAGATTGACTGGTGCCACAGCTATACTTGTTTTTTATAACAGTCAGTTAGTTTGGCGCATGTTTGGCATTACAGTCAATCATCACCTGTTAAAAGTTCCATTTCAGATGATTTAACAATAAGCTTTGCACGGACTGGTTATTAGTCATATCAGGAAACGCTAGTTGAAGTTCCAGAAATTCACATACGTTTTTGATACCTCTTAAACATTTACTACAAAGTAAACTAGTGAGGATTTTTCCAGAAAAATATTTATAAACACAAGATGAGATGGACTGTGCGCAATCAATCAATCCAGAGCGTCCAGGAGTATTGATTCTGCAATTTTTTTTGTTCACGAATAGAATTCGACAAGAACCTCAAGAATTCGGAACAATCCTTCGATAAATTTTTCACTGGTAGAACCTTGGCCAATCAGGACCAGGCAAAAAAGGCCATTGTCGACTTCATCGAATACTTAGCACGAAATTTTTATGCTGCCAATTTCGATTAAATTGAATTTGTATTCACTGAGATATTACAGTTAAAAGTAGACCCATAAAAACGGACCAAACTTTTGAAACAACCTATGTACAATTAACGGCATCATTGTAGGCATTAATTGTATGTGTTTTTGGTTGGTGTATTACTGTATAAGGCAAATGTCGGGTTATTATCTCGATTTCGCAAATCAATTCAAAGAATTCAAGTTTATGAATCAAGTAGTTGAGAACTCAAATTATTGATACTGTCATTGTTGGTGTTTCTTTGGTATAACATAATAACAACCACAGTTCACTTTCTTTCTGACCTGACTCACACCCGACTTCCAAGTAATGTTACTATCAATATATGTACCAAGGAATTTAGTACTGTCTGACGAAATTGAGTTTAACTTGGAGCAAGTGTTGTGTCGTCTGCATATAGAATTAGTCGGTTTGATTTTACATGTTCTGGCATATTATTGATGAAAAGCAGGAACATTAGAGGTCCCAAGATGGATCCCTGAGGGACTTCATAGTCGTTACCGTATGGCTGTGATTGACAGTTATCATATTTCACGCAAATCTTTCTGAGATTCAAGTATGACTCCAGCCATGCAGGTACATTTCCTTTAAATCCTAGCGAGTATAACTTACTCAGGCTTATTTCATTATTGATAATATCGAATGCCTTGGATACTTCGAAAAAAAGACCACCCACGTAGTTCTTCTCAAGGGCATCATAAACACATAAAAAATTCGTATAAAGAACTTTCAGTCGACTTACCTGACTAAAATTCGTGGTGGAACTTGGCTATTATGTTAAACTTGTCCAAAAAATCACACACTTCTCAAACACCTTACATAATACCCTGGGTACTGTTATGGGTCTCTAGTTTTCAATGATATTGGGGTTTCCTTTTTTCAACATTGGTGAAAGAAGACCAATTCTCAGTTCATCAGGGAATTATCCGAGTTCGATAGAGCGATTAGATAATAAAATGATTTCACTAATATCATTTGAGTGTACAGCGGAGAAATAGAAACTGTGACTTCTATGCAGTGTTGTATATAGCTACTGAAAGACGGCCCAAAATTTTATGTATGGTTTTTCTCGCTATTGTTGTAAAATAGTTGTCGAAATTGTCAGCAATAATATTTTTATTGCAGAAAAGTATATAATCTATCAGTAACTCACGGGTTATTATTTCCATACCTTTTCTAGTTTTATCTCCCATCATGTTCCGTATTTGTTTCTGTTCTTCGTGATGATTTTCATTTTCCAAACAACCCTAATGAAATGAATACTAGGTCTAACATGTTTGCGAAAAATATCAAGAAATTGATTGGGTAAATGATAAAATAGGAATCGATGGAACTGAGATCATGGTTACATGATTTTCTAAGAAAGTCCAATCACGAATTTGAGAACTTGTTAAATGTACCTACTGAGACAAAACATTTTGAAATAAAATATAAATTACAAATATGTTATTTCTGAATAGTTGCTTGTTGTTGTCGACCGTTTCCACATAACACTCTGTTTACAAAAACACAGAGAAAACACTCAAACCTTTTGATCTTTCCGCCTGCCGACGGGATATTTCGTTGTTGACAAAAACAGTCGCCCGCGACACAAAGTCTTCAAAATGTTTCTTATTTTGACAACTCAAGTTTTTGTTTTGTCGAAATTGACACAGTTGCTGTGTCTACTTAAAGTTTGAAAAAGAGATTTTATCTATATTTCAACTAGTTATTTGCTGACCTCCTAATTTATAATGAAAAATACCTCATCATTTCAACGTAGACTTCAATTTTGAGAATATATGGAGCTCTCTGCGAAGTTTCAAACACTAATTTTTAAAATTGAATCTGTGATGAAGCTTCGAGTTTTGAATTCATTTGTGTTACCGAATTTGATACTGCCACAATAAATCATTTCTGGCATTATATGCCAGATGTTATTTTGTTCATAACACCGATATTTTGGAAGAGCATTTGAAAACTGTTTTTCCATAATATTCGCATAGGTTTTGTAAATTTTAACAATTTTCCCAGTGTTCAAAGTGGAAACTCTTTCAGCACGTTATTTGTGATGATTTCATCTACTGAACTCTATAGGTTGAATCCTGCTATTGATTATGATGAAAATCGGCCCCTTCTCGAATAAGTCGTCTGGATTTGCACAAACCTGGAACATACGCTGCAGAGCACTGAACCGGAAAACTGCACGATTCCACTATTATAAATAGTTTCGAAACGTCGTGAATGGAATAAGTCAGCCATTATCCTAAGACAGTGGCGGATCCATCCAAGGGGCGCTGAAAATGTTTAATTTGGGACTTAAACCAGTCCTATCCTCTTGCTCATTACCAAACCGCAACCGACAACCAGATACCTGCATGAGTCCTCTTAACATATTTAAATGAAAGAATTATCACTAATTCGAAATAATATTTTCAGCCACTACTACTTATTACATTGAAATTACGAATGTTCTGTGAAGAAAGAGGCCAGTTATGATCTTACATCTTGATTTTTATTTATTTATGGTGAAAAATTTATCTCAAGCGCGCTCCGCTCAATAAATTCCTAGATCCGCCCCTGTTCTATGTAGGCTTATTCCAAGTCGGTTTGAAATATTTTGTTTCTTCACTTTTCATTTCCATTCATTTCAATTTTCTATTATTATTCTCAGTTCATTTATTGTTAATAGCATTTTTCCAAGCCATAATTTTCATTTCTTTCCAATTCATGTCAAATCATTTGTTTTTCATTACAAACTGGTATTTTTACATTTTTTTTCTTCCATACTTATTTTATTTCTTCTCACATTTTTAATATTATTTTCAATTTTCAATAATTTATCCAAATACTTAAGTTATAGTGATTTTCACTACCCCATTTATTTAGCTTCTCTTTGATTTCAAAACTGTTAACACTGACACTGGAGATATGAACTTTTAACATCCAGTAATACGTATTTTCAATGGTAATAAAATATTTTTTCGTAGCACTGGAACATTGGAAAGGGGTTTCCCCGAGGTTTTCACCAGAAAATGATAAAATATTGAGTTCAAAACACTCTAGAAATTGTGATTCCAGTATATTATTATTCATGTGTCTCTAATTCACGGAAAAACATTTTTTTGTTATGTTTTCATTCTGTTATGTTATGCTCTAGCTCTAAAGGAATTTTCGTTACTTTATCCCCAAAATTCCGAGTTCAAGTGTTTCACCTCAACAACTTTTTCGACTTGTGTTTGTTATATTCACTTTTGTTTCGGAATTTTTCCAGGAACTCAATCGATGTCAAGACATTGACATGTGATTACAAGAATACGAACGATTTTCATATATTCAATTCTATACTCACCTTGCTTTTATAAAGCGCTCTTCAAATGACCATACGCAACGTAACGGATATACCAACACACATTAAACCTAACCTTAACACTGAATTACACTGAAGTTCAAGCGCATGAGATAAACGATCACAACGAATTATCCGGAATGGCAATATGTTTTCACTTACAAGTACTTAAACATCACACAACTCGTTTTCGTTCGAGTTGCCGTTATGTATGATCTTTGCAGAAGCGACCTTCGGCTCCTCTGACATACTGATACATTTTTTTGTCAGACTGAGTGGTCATCTTCGAATTTATGGGTCACTCGTGTTTTTATCACCTACTGTGGTACCGCATACTTTCTCTTAGCGCGTTTGGTTCTCTGCTTCACTCACCAGTGTCGGTAGGTACCTCCTTCGCTGATCGAACAAGCTTTACTTGTGAGTTGGAGCAGAACTATTTGCGGCCAAAAATAGTTTCATTTTAATCTGACCAAGATCGATACAAATTGTACACCTAAAAATATGAGCGATAGCTCATTCGATTAAAAATATTTATTCATTCATCTTGTCCCCTTCAAAGTATTCCCTCTCAGATTTGATACACTTGTACCAGCGTTTTTCCAACCCTCAAAGCAGTTCTGATATGCACTTTTTTGTATGTTCTTGACTCTCAGTGACTGCCTTTTTATCTCATTAATAGTCGCTAAACGTAGTCCTTTCATGGTTATCTTCAATCTTGGGAACAGGAAAAAGTTTCAGGGGGCTAAATCTGGTGAATACGGTGGCTGAGGTATGATTACGGTGTTGTTTTTGGCCAAAAAATTACAAAAAAGTAATGACGAGTGAGCAGGTGCATTATCGTGTTGCAAAAGCCATGAATTGCTTTTCCACATTACCGAACGTTTTCTTCGTATTTCTTCTCGCAAGCGGTGCATTTATTCAAGATAATACTCCTTATTGATCGTACGTCCATGTGGCAAGAAGTCCTGATGCACTACGCCACGTTAGCGTGCTTTTTTGGTCTTGGTAGTCTGGAACCTTCTGTTGTTTCAAAAAAATTGTAGAGAATGACTCAACCGATATGCCGACATTTTCAGTAACTTATCTAATAGTGATTCGACGATTTTACCTATCAATTTTATCACTTTCTGAATATTTTCATCGGTTGTTGATGTGCTGGGGCGTCCAGAGCGAGCGTCATCATTCACATCTTCTTGACCTTCTATGAAAAGCTTGTACGACTTGTAAACATTTTTTTGACTCAGAGTACAATCACCGTATACCACTGTCAACATTTAAAGTGTTTTAGAGCACTTAATGTTAATTTTTACACAAACTTTAATGCAATTTCCTTTTATGCCTTTAACCAACAAACAAAACATGCTAAATAGCTGAAACTGTGAACATATATTTAAGACGAGTGTACCAACATAAAAAAATGTAGGGGAGAGTGGGGTAATTGCGAACACCTAAGGAAGAACTGAAATTAAACAAAACCAGTTAAGGTCATGAATGCTATTTATTACTAAAAGTTAACTATAACTAAACAATCTTATGTTCTCATAATCAACGTAGATAAATGTTCCATACAAAATAAAATATCAATACAAAAACAAAACATTGGAGTCCGGGATTACCCCAAAACACGTGGGGTAATTGCGGATGGTTTGTGGGGCAATTAAGAACATAGTCTAATCAGAACAAAAATCACAAAACAAAGCCTCTTGATGTACTTCCACCACTCGTACAGTTTCTGTGGACCCATAAATTACATTTGTAGCATTTTATCCAGTCTTCATTAGGTGGATCTTCATACTTTTCATCACAAATTAGGCAATAATACTCGTTTTTCTTTCCATCACCTTCATTTGAAACTGTTGGATTAGCAAAAGATATGAAGTGGTGTATCCAATCTACAAATAAGTTCTCGTTGATCACTTACGGCTGCTATCATATCAGGATTGCCTGCACGTAACAACTGAGCATTCATACGCTTCCTCTTAAAAATAAAAAATGGAGGAATATACTTTCCTGAAGCACTACAAGCGCAGACAACTGTCGTTTACAAGCGCAGACAACTGTCGTTGTAGTACCTCTTTCACCACTTGTTGCCATACCGACTTGTTTCTGGCCTTTTGGTGCTGAAATCCTTGAATTTTTTTGGACATTGGATATACCTGTCTCGTCCACATTGTATATTCGATTGGTATCAAAGTGGTGTTTGGTTTGTAAAATTGACAAATTATTGAAGAACATTTTCACTTCTGTTTCATTAAAAGCCTTAATTCCATTGATAGAAGTGGATATGAGTGTCTATTCACTGTTGAAAAGTACATTGAATGTCAAGGAAAATATTTATATAAGGAAGGTTTCAAAATTGGTCCTGCTCATTAAGAACAAGGAAAGAAATGACTTTTTCAGCTGCAGGAAAACTCGGAAAAACCTGCAGCACCACATCATCTGAAGATCTTGATCTTTCCTGAAGCCTTCAGAGGCTCTAATTAATTCAATACATCGCCAGAACACTTAGTGACACGATTATCGTCAAACTTAAACCAGTTCATTAATCAAGGCGTAATAATGACCAGATTCAACGCCAGAACCACGGTGAACAATGACTGCTTGAAGATTATAATAGTGGTCTGCTAAATTGAAGTGTTCATCTATTACAAACCTTCGTAAGAGTTTGGTGCTTCCGTCAGAGATTGAGTCATGTTTGAAGACCATCAGTGTTATTATTAGATTGACTGGTGCCTTAGATATACTTGTTTTCTTATAACAGTCAGTTAGTTTGGCGCTTGTTTGGTAATACAGTCGATCGTCATCTGTTAAAATTTCCATTTTCAGATGATTTAACAATAAGCTTTGACCGGACTGGTTATTAGTCATATTAGGAAACGTTAGTTGAAGTTCCAGAAATTCACATGAGTTTTTGCTACCTCTTGAACATTTAATATAAAGTAAACAAGTGAGGATTTTTCCAGCAAAATATTTATAAACACGAGACGAGATAGACTGTACGGAATCATTCAATCCAAAGCGGTCAAGAGTATTGATTTTACTATTTTTTTGCTCACGAAGAGTATTGAACATGAATCCCAAGAATTCGGAACAATCCTCTTGTTGTCGTAACAAGTATCTAGTGGACTTCAAAGACTTCAGAAAATCGGTTGGTGGGAAAGATGATATATTCTTACGAAACTGCAGCTGCATGAACAAGTGTTTGAGTTTGGTGAATGAGTAGGAAACATTCACGTTCTCGTTCATCGTTAAAACCTCGTTCTTGAAATTCTTCGTCACGAACAACACTTGTAAAATGCTATTCATGTAGCAAGTGTTTCCTAAATTATCTAACCCAATTTTCTTCTCAAGATTTTTAGGACAATTCTCTACTGATTCGTAAGGAAGAACATGTTTCACAGAATCTGCATAAGAACCATTTCTCAAGCTGCAATTGATCCTTCCAAGTGATGAAGGGTTTCGTAGAGGGCTCGATTCGGCTCTTCCACTGAAAGGGAACTAGAACCACGATAGTTGCTTAAAACTACAATTTTCTTTATTATTCATTTTACTATTATATTAAGTCAAAAGTTTTGTTCGTTTCAATGTCATTTGTTTTTGTAGATCTATATCTCAGCAAGTATTTATTCTACTGTGTCGTAGTATATACTGATCGATAAATAATTTTGTACTCTATATATTGATACTGTACATTTCTTCCAAACTGTAATTTTTGTCTCTGTTCAGCTTATTACTAGGAATATGATGTCGTTAAGCGATTTTCGACCAGTTTTTCTCTACGAATTCAAACCGCTCCTAAGCGCCGCCGAAATATCCCGAAAAATCAACCAGGCCTTTTGCGATGACAGTGTTAATGAACGCACGTTGGTTTGCAAAATTTCGTTACAGAGATTTCACCCTTGAATATGAGCCCCGAAGTCGTCGACTTACATTATTCCAGGACGAGGATTTGAGGACTAAAACGACTCTTTTTGGATCGGATCGTCGCATGTGAGAAAAGTGGACCCGCTACGACAACAGGAGGCGTTTAGGACAGTGGTTGGACACCGATGAGCTATCTAAAGTCTATCCAAATCCAAGATAGAGTAAAACAAAACAAAACCGAAGCGTGATGTGCACGTGATCGCCCAGTGTCAGATGGAAAGGGCAGCGTTCATTGGTGAATTCGCCTTCTTGGTACGAGTTCGGTACCAGCACAGGGTTGTAATCAGTCGTTTGAGTGTTTGTGTGGCGTGCGTTATAGTATATGTTATATAATCAAAACTAAATATAAAAACTGCGTTTATTTTGGTACTACTTATAACCATTTTCAGCTCTTGCTTTTTGATTTCTCTTTTAGTTATCCTTATTCATTCTGTAGTAGTGTAAAACTCAAAATGATTGTCGCAATTATTGATACTGTCGTTGTTGGTATTTCTTTGGTTAGCTTTGGTTAGCTGGTTAATGGAAAACGGATTTTAAAACAGATTTTTTAAACATAATAAAACATTTCACTTTCTTTCTGACCTGACTCACACCAGACTTCCAAATCATGTTGCTATCAACATAGGTTCCAAGGAATTTAGTACTGTCTGACGAAATTGAGTTTAACTTGGAGCCCCTCCGGGCTATCTTCATCCGTAGCAAGTGTTGTGTCGTCTGCATATAGAAATATTCGATTTGTATTCACATGTTCTGGCATATCATTGATGAAAAGCAGTAATATTAGAGGTCCCATGATGGATCCCTGAGGGACTTCATAGTCGATACCGTATGGTTGTGTTTGACAGTTATCATATTTTACGCACATCTTTCTGAGATTCAAGTATGACTCCAGCCATGCAGGTTCATTTCCTTAAAATCCTAACAAGTATAACTTACTCAGGATTATTTCATGATTGTTATTATTGAATGCCTTGGATACGTCGAAAAAAAGAGCACCCACGTGCTTCTTCTCAAGGGCATCATAAACACTTTCAGTCGGCTTACCCAACTTCTTTACTATGTTCAACTTCTTCAAAAAATTGGACATCTTCTCAAAAACATTACATAATACCGTGGGTACTGTTATGGGTCTTTAGTTTTCCATTATGTTGGGGTCACATTTCTCAAAATTGGTGAAAGAAGACCAATTTTCAGTTCATCAGGGAATTAGCCGAGTTCGATGGATACTTTTCAAGATTCTCATGGAGATACAATCAACTCCTTCTGAGTTAGTATTTTTCAAAGATAAAATGATTTAACTAATATCACATGAGTGTACAGCTACTGAAAGACGTTGGCCCAAAATTTTATGTATGGTTTATCTAGCTATTGTTGTAAAATAGGTGTCAAAATTGTCAACAATAATATTTTTATTTCAGAAAAGTAAATAATATATCAGTAACCCACGGGTTATTATTTCCATATCTTTCCCAGTTTTATCTACCACCATGTTCCATATTTCTTTCTGTTCCTAGTGATGATTTTCATTTTCAAGACAACTCTAATGAAATGAATACTAGGTCTCATGCAACATGTTTGCGTATATTTTTTTGACTCATTGTAATGCTTTCTCATATTTGAATTGTTGAGAATTTTTTTGTTAACCAAAAGAGATGGGCTGCGATTTTTTTTATCGATTCTCTTGAACGAAAGGAGCGAGAGCGAAAAATATCAAAACACTAGATGAGATCATTATTAAAAAGACGAACAGACCATGAAACGTAAAAAATTATAGCAGATTTGATAAATGATAAAATAGGAACGGATGGAACTGAGATCATAGTTTCATGATTTTCTAAGAAAATCCAATCACGAATTTGAGAACTTGTTAAATGTACTGAGACAAAAATTTTTGAAACAAAATATAAATTACAAATATGTTATTTGTGATTAGTTGTTTGTTGTTGTCGACCGTTTCCACATAACACTCTGTTTACAAAAACACAGAGAAAACACCCAAACCTTTTGATCTTTCCGCCTGCCGACGGGATATTTCGTTGTTGACAAAAACAGTCGCCTGCAACACAAAGTCTTCAAAATGTTTCTTATTTTGACAACTCAAGTTTTTGTTTTGTCAAAATCGACACAGTCGCTGTGTCGCCTTAAAGTTTGAAAAATAAATTTTGAAAGGTGCTCTAAAAAGTTGCGTATTCACTTTTTAAAATCGAGGTTTGCAAAAAAAATATGGCATCATAAACTTCGAGTGTTCCTTTAGTTTTTGTGAAATTTCGTTCTTTAATGTTCATACTAGTGACTAAGGGAGTAGAGAACTAGGACATTCTTTTTTCTTTTAATTGTGTGTTCATCAGATGACAAATCGATGTTTTAAAATCTCGTTAAATTATATGAGTAAAACAACGCTCTAAAATTAACATAAGTACAT
>NW_019296037.1:0-14006 GCF_000500325.1 Leptinotarsa decemlineata
AAAAATAAATAAAAATATCATGAACCAGTGAAGAAACAACGGTACAAAGTAAACTATTGGTGATGACATTAATCATTGATACACCATTTACGTGGAGTAATTGAAAGTCATATGTTTTATATTTCATTCAATGTTCTGTTCTCAAAATGGTCCTTGATGACTACACTTTTGTAGAGTTGCTGTCTATTCTATGAGGTAATTCCTTGTTCAGAAATATTGCAGTACAGAATATGGTGAACAATAATGACAGATGTGAATTAAAACATATGAATAAAAGTTCAAATATACGTATCAAGTTGGTGTGTATCATAGATTGTGAAATTATTTTCATTTATACTTGTGAATATTCACATTTTTTTTTGTGAGAACATGTGCTTTTTCTTTCTGTATCACTACTTATTTTTTTCGTTCCAATATTTCATTTATCTTACTTATTGTTATATTAGTTAGCCATAGTTTGTTATTTTTCAAATCTATTATCACTTAATAATAGACTGTATTTCAAATGGAACTTCTGCATAGGCAATATAGGGCACAAGTATGTGAGAAATCTTTGACTTCAAGATGTGTTTACTTTAGGAATCCTTGAGGTTTTTTGCTTAAATCTAGTATTGTGCAAATGATCCACAGACAATAATTTTGTTTCATTTTTTCTATGATACATTGCAAAACTTAGAAAATATAAATGTCTATAGCAGTTTTTCATGGTGACAGTCCCACAAACACGGAATGGTAGAATAAAACAAGGTATTACACAAGGTATTACACAACACATCACCTAGAACTTTCAAATCTGTAGGTCAATGTTCCCTTTCTGGACAGTCCACCCTGTCGAGTCCAAACTTCCTGAAGTCATGGAGTTTGTCTACCCACAACTTCTATCGTCTATTTTTTTCTAGACAGCTAGATGTTATATTATCAGAAGCGTTCTTAATATCCGAGAAACCGGATAGAAGAAGAAGTAGTTCTTTATTTCCATAATAACAGAAATAACAGAATATCGTTATTTTCATAGCGTGAAACCAACTCCTTTCTTAATGAGGATATAGAAGGGGTGAAAATAACCAGGTTCGATTCCATGCCACAAAACCCAGCCATCTTTTTCCTCCAAAAAGATGAATGTCTCCGAATCGGATATAATAATATACAATTTGTTCACTTGCAGCTTGTATGGATCATCACCTGTTTTTGTTGACATATTCCACTTTTCAGGACGTGAAGCCCACTCCCTTTTTCAGGCAGCGTTGAATCAGTTGGAACCCACAATGCAGTCATGACCAAGCCAAGGCTCGGCCATGACTGCATTGTTGGTCTCAACTGTCCTTCAGTGAATATTACAGATACTCCAACAGTGCATTCGTAATTCACTAATGAGATATATAGTGAGTCGAAACAGAGCTGTCTGGTGTGCTGGAATCACGAATGTGTAAATTTTGGGCCAACACTAAATTGTGTAGCCCTGTTCAATTTTGATATTGTAGGATTGAGTGCTTTATTGATACCATAGAAGATGGCATCTTTGTGAGAAGAGATGTCGTTGCTGATTGCTATTCGGGCTTGTCCTTCAAAACCATTTGAATCCAACAATGCGTTTTTGTTCAGCTCAGTGCCACTGTTGATCTAATAGATAGCGTATTCGAAATAATATGTCATCACCGATTCTCATTTATGCCTTCATTTTAAGGTCAGTTGAGCACTACTGATAGACCTTTGATGGATCAAAGATGTCTGATTACGAAAGCATTGTTTCAGGCTATGTTTCCATCTCATATCTATTTACCTTGTTAGTCTTTCATGACACCAATATTCAGGTCTATTCGTGATAGAATTTACTCTTTGTTAGATCAATTATGGTTAGTTACCTGATCTTCTGTGAACAACAGCGATATAATACGATGATACCTACACTGGTAATCTACAGAATCAAGTGCTTATTTCAATAACACTTAACCGAACAATTACGCAGAACACACATTCAATTATTTGAACGGTTAATTGAATCAATGTTTCTGTTATCTCCACTCTTGAGGAACAAACTGCTTCATATTCAGCTGAGGGGCGTTTTCCAAGATTACGGAAGAACAGACATGATATGCCTGTCTTGTTTGATTCGATGAACCCATTTCACACGTATTCGAGTGTTTAATATGATAATTTGGGAAGATTTGATGTTTGCTTGAGGAAACTCTGTCCCAATGCTTATAAATGAGGTGAACACGAAACTGAAATGAAATTTGTATCATATGATGTACTACATGCAATGCATTTTAAATTTGTGAAATATAAGGAAATTTGAACAGACCTATATTTGATTGGTGAATTACAAATTAAAGAAGGTAAGAGTATCTCAGAATGGTGTCCAATCTTACGATTGTATCCATGCCATAAGAATGTGTGATTCTGAGCCCACTCATATAATATTGTTGATAGTCTACTCATGTGACCAGACTTTAATTTTTAACTGAAAGATACAATATTGCATTCTCGAATATTCAAATACAATTCATTTCACCAACACCAATTATGAACCATCCTAATGCTGGCACGTGGCACAATTACAACAATTCATCCGTGTCAGCAATTTCACAAAACCGCTTGTTTATGGAGAGGCATACGTCCTCTTTTATAGATGAAATTAAATCGCACCTTTGTGATAACTGAGAGAATGCTTCTTCATGCTCGTGTACCAATAGATTTGATATTTATATTCTAATATGTAGTTTTTCCGTCATTATTGATTAATAATTCATCCAAATCTCTTCAATACTTGGTGAATGAAAATTCGAAATCAATGTTTTGAATTTTTAAAAAACACTTCAATTTGAGGCGCAATACATTATTATGACGCCTGAAGATGCTACTGTATAGCAAAACACGTGTCGCGGTTTTGTCAAGTAGAAATCTCACATAGATGTATTTTTTCAATGTAATATAATGGACTGTCATCAATTTTCTGTCTGTTCTATCATATGAATTGGTTAAGGCTTTCGTCTTCAAACCCGAATGGAGAAAGTAACACTTTCAGTGTTTCAGTGTTACTATCTCCATTCGGGTTTGAAGGCCGTCGTAATTTGAAACTGCATCCTAACGTTTCGCAAGAACGAGTGGCTGGCTTCTTCAGAGGTCTATTCATCTTGATGATTGACCGCTTCACCAGTCATCGGTGAATCATGGATGCAGTTCCAAACTACGACGGCCTTCAAACCCGAATGAAGATAGTAACACTGAAGGTTATATCATAGCTCTGCTTTTTTATATCTTATTTTCATTATATCGTTGTTATTTTGAAAATGAGAGATATCCTAACCCGTAAGAACATGCTTACCTTATATTATGCACTGGCAGAGTCTGTTCTTAAATATTGCATTACAGCATGGGGAGGAACGTTTGAAAAAAATTTAGGAGGTTTACAAATAATGCAAAACACATTACTGAAAATTATTTGTAAGAAGGACCGTTTATTTTCCACAAAAAAGCTGTATGAAAAAATCAACTTATTCAACATCAGAAGTCTCTACTCTTACTCTTGTTTAATATGGATATTTCATAACAAAGTAAATTACCAAAGTTCAACTATTGAAAAAGGGACCAGATCTGTTATAAAAAAGGTCTATTAATCTACCTTTATTCAAAAAAAGTCATTCACAGAAATCTGTATATTACTTTGGCCCAAAACTTTTCAATTTACTACCACCCGAGTCCAGGAATATTATAGACATAAAGAAATACAAAATTGCTATAAAATCATTTCTACGCTACAATCAACTTATTATTGAAAAATTATATTGAACACATATACTTGAAAGCTCCATAAATTCAAATTGTTGTTTGATAAACAATTTGGATTTAGGAGGAAAAACCTCCACTATAGATACCATAATCAAATTAACAAACAAAATTCATACATCTCTAGACAGAGGAAGACCTTGTCTGTGCCTTTTTATTGATTTGAGTAAGGCTTTTTATACTGTGAGCCACCCGTTACTGATACAAACGTTAGAAGACATAGATATAAGAGGGATGGTTTTGAACTTATTCAGAAGCTATTTGAGTTCAAGAAAGCAAATTGTTAAAGTGGGCGATAAAACAAGTCGAAAATTAGACATTGAATATGGAGTACCACAAGGAACAGTCTTAGGACCGACACTGTTCAATCTATACCTCAATGACTTATTCAACTTGAAAATAACTGGAGAGATAATAGGTTTTGCAGACGACACTGCTGTTTTTTATGAAGCTGATACTTGGCATACTCTAAGGAAGAAAGTAGAAAAAGACATCAAGGTGTTAAAAGAATGGTTCGATCACAAACTCCTTACCATAAACCTCGAAAAAACCAAATTTCTACCCTTCAGTTGTAATTCTGGTAGTAGGACAAATATGCAGGAAATTAACATAAACATAAATGGTGAGATACATGGTATACAGTCAATGGAAGAAATGAAATATTTAGGCGTTTACCTAGATCGGCATCTAAGATGGAATAGACATATTAACTACGTGATAAAAAAATTACAAAGTATAATTTATACCTTCAAACATATGAAAGAGTACCTACCTTTAGAAAATTTGAAAACCTTGTACCTTGTACCTTGTAGAGAGTCATCTCAGATATGGAATACAGGTATGGGGTGCCGTTGCACGATCACACATCAATCCACTTGAAATCCTACAAAAATGGTTCCTGAAAATAATCATGACAAAACCACGTATATATTCTACCGAAGACCTGTATAGTACGTCACAGATGATGGATATTCGTCAGCTTTTCTTTTTGAATAACATATCACTTCAGTATTGATAAAGTACCCCATCCAAGTCATCAGTACACGACTAGGGGACGTCACTTACTTACTCACCCACTATTAAAAAAAACGATATCACAGAGAAGCTACTCCTATATTGGCATTATAATGTATAACTCTATCCCTAGAAGCATTAAATCTATACGCAACAAAAATACATTCAAATCGCTTTTAAAAAAGTTTTCACTGCAGACTCCCAGATCAATTGTCATTACCATGATAGAATCCAACGGTTGAATGAAATCACAAAAATTCTATAGTCTATTCAGTGTATTGTATTTATTATATTGAGCTGTATGTCATTGTGTTTCATTGTATCGTTTTATATCATGTATTTATTGTAGTGCTAAATTGGTTTTATTGTAGTATTACTAAGTATATCTGTTTTGCTATATTCTTTACATTTTACATACTCATATTACATGTTACATTTCACATCTTACATTTGACACTCTTTATTTTACATTTTACATGATACATTTTTACATTTTTACATTTTCTCAATTTTTGCACTGTATTCCTCATGCATTTCCTATATATGTATACCTATGTGTATATGTGTATAAATATATGTATAATATGATGAATGGAACATTTTTTGATAACTTCATTCCATATCAGACTCCTAATGAAAGCACGATGTGAGAGTCACTGTATATCTAGGCTCGTCGATAGGTGCACAAAAAAAGCTCGTTCAATCTCTCGCGATGTTCAATGAACATTTTAGGAACTATGGAGCAGAAAGAAACATCTGGAGTTCCCCATTAAATGGTCTAAGCACCAAAGTTTCAAGGGCGAATCATTTTCAAATTGTCGCTCTCACACTCCTGCTCGAACTGCAAGGAACACCGCCTTTTTTGTCTCGACACTAAATCACTTCGATAAACTTGTAATTGCCCGGATACTGCATTCTTGGGCGTCTTTCATGTGAAAAGGATCGATAGATTGAAACATAAAGACTTTATCGTGTCCTCGGTGAAATTTCCTCAAGAAATGTTCTCATGTTGTTATTTACTTCCTATTATTCTTTCTCTAGTCTTCTCAAATTGGTTTCATTTTTGGGACCATGTTTGGATACAGCATAGCGCTTCTAGAAAGTATCGATACAAAGACGGATACTGTATATATTTTTTAGATTTGATCCTTTTTCTATTTCAACAGATTTGTTACGTTTTGTGAACGATAAAAGGATTGATTTACAGATATATCCACTCAAACAAACAATATCTTGGAAGCGTTGAATTATTCAATTCAGTTCGATCAGTTTCGTATTGTGGATACGCGGAATAACCTAAATAAATAGAACTTTTATCTGAAGGATGATGAGGATTAATGTTGATCCCCTGAAATTTCGCGATAAATGACAAGAAAGACAGAAATATAAAAATGTATTAAAATGAATAAAACATATCTTCCATGTTTCGAAATTGAACAGAAATGTCATAAAATAACACAGTCAATGGCTAACTGAACAAACTGTTTCGAAACATAGTTTCAAATTATGGAATGATCCAGAAGATTCTTAGCCTAATCATTCATTATGTTATGCTCTCACTATTGTCAGTAAATCTAGATAAAATTATTTCAAATTTCATAACATAATATATAACAACAGAGAAGATTTTGTAATGGGTTATTTTCTAAACCCATTCTCGCTGAAATTTTCGTAGACAACTTCGAAAAAACTATTCAGCGACATACAATTTTACAAAATTCAATATATTGGCATAGGTATGTTGACGATGTTACACCCTGCTTCACAGAAAAACATCAAAAATTACAGTAATTTTTTCAATACAACAGCTCTACTCACAATTGAACTAGAAATCAATAATTCAATAAACTCTCCAGTTATCACAGTTACAAAAATTCACAACTAGCATGAATTCACAATCCACCACAAATTTCTCCATAATACAACTAACAATAATCCATATTAACACCCTTCAGCAACCATGATACACAGACTCATCAGTAACCAAACAGGCCATTAATCGAATATATTAACTACCATATCAAGAACGCCTACAGAACACTCACGTATACAGAAAAATCATCAGATAAAATAGAAAGACTACCAACAAAAAAAAACATCAACAAAGCATTCAAGACTGGAAAGGACCAACCTGTCAAACATGGACCCAAACCTTCACAAAGGAAGAACTTCAAGAAATTTCAAAACAAGATTTTCCAAACAAAGAAGGAGTTTTGAATGAGACAAAACCAATTCCACCTCTGATTGCCACCTGGTAAAGAACAATAATTATGATTTTAAATTGGACTTCGACATATTACATACAGATTATATTTATATTTAGAATAAATTTTGTAGTGTGAAAATTGTACTATTGACATTATTATGGACAGAAATATAGTTTCCAAACCAATAGAGAACGAATGAACTCAAATCTTCAAAGTCAGAACTTCAAATTTTCTGTTAGAGAGAAAATTATCCGGAGTAGGCCGTAGTCGAATGAAAATTATAGTTTCGTCCGCTATTTCGACAAACATCTTCAGTGGTATATACGTTGACTGTGCATACCTCAAAGTCTCAGCAATACTGAGACACTGTTGACACTGTATAGTCAATCGTTGCTGAGGCTTCAGGATACTACCGTTGTCTTCATTCGACATTTGAACATCTGAAGATTTGTGGTATAGTTTTCTTTTTCACCCTATTTGGAACTCTGGTCATGGAAGCCTATGCTGTTTCAGATAACTGTGAATGAATTCAGGCACATATAGGTGCAGTTGACTATCAGATCCTATTATTTTCTATTTTCAGTGACAATCTATGATCCGTCACCCACTTCAAAGTTTACCCGAATTATAACTGACTTCCATCTGAACCCAAGTTTCCTTACCTCCAACGCCAAATACCAGTAGTGATTGGGAAATAATAATTTCACTTTATTATGATAACAAGACTCTTGAAAATGAGCTTGAAAAGATCTTCAGATGGCTCAATTTTTCATTGTGTTTTTTCGAATTATTATTGAGAAATTTCAAATATTATTAACGGTTGTTACAACAAAATTCGTCTCGGTCAATCGAGTCATCTATATACATAGTATCAGACCTGTAATTAATTCCATTGCCGCGGTTGGTGTTGTTCTCATGACTCCTGTGATGTTTGATATAATTTTGGGATGGCCGTTTCTTGTAGAACTTTCGGTCCACATGCAATGGCTCCATACGTTAACATAGGTCTTATTATTGCAGTATAGATCCATGTCCACACGGGGTGAAAGACCCCATGCGCGTCCCACTGTCCTCCGACATTGCTCATAAGCCACATATGCTATTTTTGCTCTACTCTGTAGATGGGAGTTCCATGTTAGCTTCCTGTCGAGGATAGTAACGAAGTATTTCACCTCTTTGGAGAAGTTTAGTTTGCTTTTGAAGATTTCGTGAGGTTTTAAGCCCGATAAACTTCTTTTCCTGGTGAAATGGACCATCTTAGTCTTTTTGGGATTGATCGACAGTGAGTGTTCCTTGCACCATTTTTCTATTAATTTGAGCCCATCCTGCGCTCTATCGCACAGTGTGTTCACAAATTTGCCGGTCTGCAAGATAACTATGTCTTCTGCATATGCAACTGTGTAGAATCCATTTTTTGTTGAGGTGATTAATCAGGGTATACAGAACTATGTTCCAGAGAAGGGATGATAAGACCCTTCCCTGTGGACATCTCCTCATGACCAGCCCTTTCACTGTGATGTCTTCTACACTTATACGTATTGCTCTACTGGAGAACATCTTGAGTATCCATTCTCCTACTACCAGAGGTACATTCCTGGAGTGTAGTTGCTAGGTAATTGTTGGAAACGTTGTTTCATTAAACACTCCCTCGATATCTATGAATATACCCAGGGTCTGACCCCTCTGGACCTGTACGTCAAGGAGGTTGCGTTAATGGCCATGGTACGATTGCGCACGGCTGGTGTAAACACGAAGTAGGAATGGGTCAATTGAGGCTCGGCCTATGGCGGGAAGCGCTTACTGTGCAACCTCTGCTGCAGGCAAACAGTGATGCAATTGAACCCAGGGTTGTGTTTAATAAACCCTATAAAATACAAATTAAGCAGAACACAGAGTCAGATACTATAAATGCAATACGCATATATACAGACGGCTCAAAAACCAAAGAAGACTCAGGATGTGGAGTATACTCCAGATCACTGAGCCTAAGGATTGAGTGGGGAATGGAAAGAAATTCCAGCGTGGTCCAAACAGAACATGGCTGGTATCTCAATCGCCACAGAAGAAATAAGCAGGAAAGAATTCCTGGCAAAAAATAACAATCTGCACTGACAGCAGACAAGCCCTATTAGCCTTAAACAGACAACGTATAACCTCGGGGCTAGTACTAGAGTGTCAGCAAGACTCAGCCAAAGCCTCGGTAGATAATAACATCATCCTGAGGTGGCTTAAAGGGCACGACATGAGTGGAGGTGATCGATTTGCTGACTCTTCAGCCAAGGAAGCGGCTAGACTGAAAATTTTAGGACCCAGTGGCACCTACGGCCTGATGACTTCGACAATTACGGTTTTAGCCAAATGTTACACACACGCTCGATCTCCAAAGAGATGGGAAGGAATCAAAGGGTGCAATCTTGTCAGGATTGAATTGCGCGACCCTGGAAAGCTGGCGCCGAAGAAATATCTGGCGATGACCAGGAAAAATCTATGCTCAACAGTAGGATTTCTAACTGGCCACTGTCAACTGAGGAAACACCTCCATAATATGGGGCTAGTGGACACACCTCTATGCAGGATGTGTAAACAGGAAGATGAGACAGTCAGGCATGCCCTATGCGAGTACCCGGAGTCATGGCCTACACCTGCCGATATAAAGGAGATGTCTCCCAGTGACCTGTCCACCTTCCTGGAAAGGACAGGATGGACGATGACCTGGGAATACAACTCTTTGGGAGGATATACAATGGGTCACATGTGGCCTAAGGGCTGTGGGCTTACACTCACCCTCCCTACTATACAGATACAGATACAGATATAGATATACATAGTGTCATTGGAACATAACCGTTCATTGAGATATAGGTTCCTGCCTGATGATGTAAAAAAGCAGAAAATGAGGTTACTACATTCATATTACTGTAAAACATTATTGAATATTCAAATGCCACCTACTTGCCTGAATTTCTCCCTTCACGCCACAAATTATGTCACAAACATAACCGCAGTGTTTTGAATCTATCAGTTAGCCGATTGAATTAATTATGTACACGATAACTTAATTAAGCACATTATTGTTGAGTGTTTGGGAATTAATTCGCAGGGGATGTCCTGTCAAGTTCATGTCAGGTGAAATTTTCATCAGTGTTGTAAACAATACTATAGCAAACTTAACTAACCGCTATTCAACAAATTTCAATAATAACGGAGTAATGTATAATAATCATGTCACACTACCAATATACACGTTCTTCGTAGAACACCGGCAAAATATTCCTTATATTGCTTACTAATTGAACCTCGATTTGTCAGTTTTTCCGAAGATCGTTTCTTACAGGGGCTTTCGAATACCTATGTCATTAACGCTGGGGTTCCGCAAGGATCCATTTTGTTTCCAATCATTTTTCTATGATAGATCAACGATCTATTGAAAAACACTACAAATCCAATATTTTGCACGATAACACACGATTTATATGTCCAACTTCAGCTGCCAATAATAATACCAATAATGGTAATTATGCCTGAAAAATGATGCATTTCCATACAAGTTACATTCCAATTCGTCCGTTTCACCAAATACAAGCAAATTTACCTACAGTATTTGAAGTATCTGCAGTAAGGTGTTCTGACCGTATAAAAGAACAAACAAGATGCAACGTTCAGTTTGAGAAGAGCCTTGAAGGTGACAGCACAGCCAGCTATCGAAAGCGCTCGCATATAATAAATAGAAGTTATAAAGCTTCAAATCCTTTTTGTGACATATGTTAATAATAAAATACTGAATATGTTCTGAATATGAATGTTATTGAGTGTCTTGAAATAGAAACAGAAGTTGATAATCGGACATATCACTCAAGAAAGTGGGAAACCATATACACGTGTTTCGGGCTTTTAGACCATCATCAGTATGGTGCATCCAAGTGTAAGGATAGGCTACACTTGGTTACCAAAAGATAGAAATACAAATGCACGGAGCCACCAGCAGGAGCCAACCGCACATTTGAATACTGATGGTGTCCCAGTTACATATCTATATGGAAATGGTCAGTTCTCATACAGAGCAAGCCTTTCAGGCAACTAGGAACACACATACTGAAGTTGGTAACAACTATCATCATTATTGCCACTGACATATATCATGACAACTGTCTGTCAGTCCTAACCAATAGAGACGATTTATGAAATTTCCACGTGTGGATAAGATGCTCTTATAATAATAGTGTTTTTGTCACNAGAATGAATCTATTGAAAGCATTTTCACATACATCATCAGGTTTAGTCATCTCCTGATGCGAAACGCGTGTTGAAAGACAGTATTTTTGTGAGTTTTATTTTTGAAATATATGGCCATTCTACTATTTCGCAGTTACGGATTTGATATTTTGTATTTATAATTCATCTTATTTTCCATTTTTATTTCTCTAATTTTCAATATTTATTTCTCTAATGATTCCATTTTTCGCAATCGTCCTAGTACTATTTTATCAATGCTATTTCTCGAGTTAAGCTGTGATTCACAGATTTTCATGCCTGACGTTTCGTCTACAAACATTACCGGCAGTGAGTGAGACAACAGACATAATGCTTTTATGCGAATTTAGTTGCACAATATCATCTTTTGTTTTTTAGTGTAGAATTATTTTTGTTATTAATTTAATTTTGAAAAGTGTTCGTTCTTCTGTCAAAATAGTAATTTTTGTCATACACCCATTATGAAATTTCATTCATGTATTCCATCTGAAGTGATATCATGTTATTAATAATTATTCGATGTGTTTATTGATATATTTTTCACCGAATTTTGTATGTGAAATGTTATATTTCTACAGAAGCAAAAAAATTGTAGAAGAATTCATATCTAATAAACGGTCAGAGATATAGAACATAGTTGATCAAAGTTGTTCATATTGGGTGATTGAATTCGAAAATTGAATAATATACAGGATGTTCCATTTGAAAACATTTTTTTTCATGATCATTTATTGAAAATACAAACTGAGATGTATTTTTCATATACTCTGTGTGAAATGAATTTTTAGTTTCGTTCTGAAATAATAACCACCATACCTTATCTTGGAGTTGCAGAATTTGAGCTCGGTGTATTAGTTAATTCATGCGATATTAAATATCAAAACTACCATGTTTTCGCCAAAAAGAATTACAAAATAATTAATATTTTAAAATCGGTGAGAGATAGGTATAGAACATGGTTCACAAAAGTAATTTGGATTTCTATGCAGAATTCAAAAATGATATAATATATAGGGTGTTCTATTTCAAATTTCCAAGTTGACGTGTGTGACATGTAGATGTGGCATTAATGAGGTGATGAAAATATTTTCAAACGATAGATCACAGCCATCTACATCGCTAACCAAAATTTGAAACTCTCATTTTTTTTGTTCTCTAGATACGTCTTATAAATCATCGAATATGGAATACCCCGTATATTATGGGTAAATGATAGTTCAATCGATCCATTGTGACTATTTGACTTCACAATTCAAATGAACCTAGCCATAGTTTGATCTTACAAAGGTAGATCATTGTCAGTTTCAACTTTTCAAACATAGCTAATCGACAGTTCTAAATATTGATGATGGTTCCACTGTCGGTTAAGTTTGAACAAATGATTTTGAATTTTGAATTGTTGATTATGGCTGAATAATGATTCCACTCATTCTTTCTCTACTGGTTCTGGAATCTGTTGATATTCTGAAGTTATGGAAGACTGATCCAATAACAATCAGATCAAACATTGATACTGAATGAGAAAAGTGTATCTACCTATTATCCGTCTGGGAATATTATGACTCCTCTGAAACGTTGCACACGTTTTCACCTCATATTTGGTGTGAATGAAACTCCTTCTCACCAGGACATTTCTTATAACAGCAGGAATAAATTTGGAATTGAGATGCTTGGATGAAATGACCTTTTCCAATTGGCAAAGGAATTCCGCCTGTTTCTCTAGTTTCTTCGCGCGACCCCTTCGGTGAAGCTCTTGAATATCACTTACGGCTACACCCACCATGAGATTCATCAGTACGATGCTGGTTAGAATGATGAAAAAGAGGAAAATTATGCGCGACGTAGCTGGCAGAAATGGAGGGTCGGAGGTCGATTCCGCGAATAAATCGGAAAATTCAAACTCCCCCATCATCATAACTGTCGTTTTCACAAGAGCTCTCCAGGGGTCACCAAACTGCTCGAAGGTGTGAAACTGAATTGAGAAACTTAGGGTGAAGCCTATCAAGAGACAGAGAAAAGCCAGCATTACCTGAAAATTGAAATAGTTTTTGATTTGTTGAAATTCAGTAAAACGATATTATTATTATTATTATTATTATTATTATTATTATTATAATATTCAAATATATTATTAATGAGATCAGATGGAGCACTATCCCCGTGGAACCCCACACAGTACCTCCTACACATACATGTATCACGGACTATATCATTTGATATCTTTTGCCGAAAAATAATAGGGTAAAATATATTACATATGATTTGTATTACTTTCTCGGTAAGTTTATGAATAAATTTTACATATCTACCTGCTGTATATACTACCAGTACCAAAGGATTTTACAAGAAGTAGAAAAGGACACTCATACCATACGTGATGGATCATCAAGACCCATTCTCATTAGGAGTGAACTGAACTTCTCCGAATTTTGTAGTAGCGTAATTTTTGCTGACTTTCAACCTGTTTCTATGAATGATAAGTCATTATACCTACGCTATTCCTACGCTACTCAACAAATTGAAAGGAAAGGAAATATGAGACACAGACAAGTCAAATAAAAAAGTTAATTCAATCAACCACTCCAAAAGTACAAAATTTGCATTATTGTGTTGATGAAATCATCATTCGTCTTCTGATATTTGTTTGCGGACCTTTCCGATGGATGCTATGGAATCTGAAACGAGAAAATAAAGTGATGACAGGCATTATTAATATTTTTCAATGAATTGTTATCACGGGTATCAGAT
>NW_019296038.1:0-14050 GCF_000500325.1 Leptinotarsa decemlineata
ATTCTCCAATTGATTCCAACAGGCATTATTGTATCTATCACATTCGCTACTTGTGTAGGAAATATAACCTTTCATAGTTGATGTAATACCTGGATTTCTGACACGATCAACAACGTTACCTCCAATTTCATAACGTATCTCATCAAACAGATGTGCCACACCATTATTTACGAATTTCATTGTATTACTCACTTTATTTTCAGCATCAGTTTATCCCGTGGTTTTCGAATTCTTGGGATACTTATGCTCCGGTTGCTCTCGTCTGGTGACTAGGTGTCTGGTTTCTAGGAAAATGTCATGAAAAATCCGTTCTCTAATTCAGAATTCTTTTAGTTTCTTTTTTTGTTTTTATGGGCGCCACCCAGCTTGTTTTCTCTAAACTGGGAAATATAAAAAAACACTTTCACGGACTTTCGGAGAAGGCAATAAAGCCACAATAAATATTATATTGTATATTAATAATTGATATATANGCCACCTCATCAATATGTCTAGTGTTGATTGGTAAATAGATAACATTTGATACTTTTTCTATTATTCGAAATCCACTTGGGACCGTAGGGTAGAACATATGTAATAAATGTACAGCACTATCATTATTGAAGGAATTACTTATTAAGTTACATTCGATACAAATTGAATTAACTTTTGAAATGTTTACAGGTAAATCAGATATGTGTTTTTTATTTGGTACCAATTTCTTCCTTTGGAAACCCAATAAAGGTGCTATATAATTAGGTTTTTCGAAATGTATTGGTTTATTACAAATTATTTCATATCTTAAAGTATTTCGCTTTGCATACAATTTTAAGGCTGTTGATTCTGATATTTCTTCTTCTTCTACTATGACATTAGATGACAGCGCTTCAACAGTCTTCTTTTCCTTTTCTTTCAGCTGTAGTTCTACAAATAACTGCTTCCTTCTCTTCTGCTCGTGGGTAATGTGAGCAGCCATCGGGACATGGTCTCCGTGACAGGACGTTTTTTACGGGGGCTTGCTGGGTACAGGCTGACGATTTCCTCTTCTCATGAAACCTCTCTAGTTTTCTTGATTTGGTGTTAGTTCTTTGAATGTCATAGTCTTCCTGGGCCGTGAGGCTTTGCAGAATATTCTTTGCTTCTCCACGCAACGCCAATGTTATTGCTACCGCCTTTTCTCCTGCATTCCATCCATTCGCTCTGGCCGCAGCTTCAAATTGTCGGAGGTAATTTGCCCAAGGAGTTTTTCCGTCGAACTGGGGCGGCTTCATGGAGAGCTTTCAGGGTTTAGAACTGACTTTGACACTTTTCAGTTCCGGAATTGAGGGCATCTACGTTTTTTACGTGGGCTTGCTGGCTGACGATTGCCCCTTCTCATGGAACCTCCCTCGTTTTCTTGATTTGATGTTAGTTCTTTGAATGCTTGGACATTTGTTACGCACATGCCCAATTTTCCCACGGTTCCAGCATTTTATTTGTTTTCTCTCAGACAAAACTTTTTTCATCGCCTTTCTAATGGTGGCCTCATTATCAGCAGAACCCTGTCCATCTTCCTCCATGGTTTAAACTTTGCTCTGGCCCTTTCAGGACTGTTTTGCAGCCTCAAACTCCAGAGCGCTTGCCAGTGCATCCACGAGATGTTTGGGATGAGCTAATGTCAAGGTCTTGGTCGCGAAGTCCGACCAAGAATGCCTGAACTGCTAACCGGTCCATTACATTTTCCGGTGTAGCAGGATATGCCAGACGAACCAATCGAGCTGTGTCTGCTTCATTTTTCAGTTCCGGAATTGAGTTTTCAGTAACCGTTTCTGTGGGGTGGCAGAATTAACGATTTGGTTGTGCCTGAACTCCGACTTTGATTTCCTCTACTTTTCTATTCATTTCCTTCCTGATTTTATTTATCTCTGTCCCGATGGTTCCCATCCTTTCTTCGAGTACACTCGCCACACAACAAAATTCTTTCTTCAAGCCTTCTGCATTTTCTAGAAGTTTGTCTTCCAAACTCTACGAATTTTCCAAAAGCTTCTCCTCCGGGCACTTCGAATTTTGTTGAAGTTCATCTTTTAAACTCACCGAATTTTAGCGAAGTTTGTCTTCCAAACTCTTCGAATTTTCGAGAAGCTTGTCTTCCAAACTCTTCGAATTTTATAGAAATTTATCTTCCAAGCTTTAAGAGTTTTCCAGAAGCTTCTCTTCAAGACTTGCCGAATTTTGTTGAAGTCCATCGAGTTTGCTCATTATTGAACTCAAATCACCCCCAGAAGCTTCGAATAAATATGTTTCGGTATCTTCTCCATTGGTATATATGAGTACTATCAACAGGCAGAAAGTTAAGTTTAATTATACAGTATAGTCAACGATCGACGAACTCACGAGGAAAACGCATCAATATATCACCTTTGAATTTTAAATGGAATTTGAAATCAGCATGAACTTTTGGCAGGCTTTTAAAAAACATGTAAGTTAAAAATCTTACCAGAATGCATTCATTGAATTGGCGCCAATATTCGCGATAGCCTAGTGAAAGTATTATGGCACTATAATGAATGGGGGAGAGAGGATATTCGCTTCAGTGAACAATATTCACCTATAAAAGCTGAAGGACTCGTCAATCAGTTATTAGTTCCAATTTGTTTTGTGACTTGAGCGAGATGTTTGATATGTTTCCGGTTATTGCTGCTTCCTGCTGCCGTTTGGTCCCCCTACCTACGGAAATATGGGTCATAATATTTCGGTGAGTTTTATTTTATTCTGAAATTTCATATAATCATTATCTATCTATTTTCGTTTATTCAGCTAACATGGATTATTTTTCTAGGATGTTGGACCCATGTTCATTAGTTGCTGCCACCAGAGCCAATTCGCAATGGATGAATATTTGCTTCGGGGATTCTGTTCTGAGACGAAAAATTCGAGAAGGAATGGAGCTTGAGAGAAAACACAATCTGGAGGTTATCCTAGATCCATGGACTACTGTCCAAACTTCTCGATTGGGGAGTACCGAGAGGATGTTTTTCCGCAATATGAGAAAAATACTAGTCCGAAAGAGGTCACGAATCCAGATTGAGCCAATTCCAGCCAAGAAGAGGAAGATGTTGGTACAACTGACTCCAGGCGATCAGGAGATGAAAACGAAGAAAGTGAAATATCGATTATGAATGACTGTGAAAGTTGAAACAATTTTTGTGACTGTATGATTTGACTGTTTCCTGCTATTGCCGCTTCGTGGTACAATTTTATTCCTCTACCAACGGAAATATGGATCATAATATTAAGGATGTTGGACCCATGTTCATTAGTTGCTGCCACCAGAGCCAATTCACGATGGATGAATATTTGCTTCGGGGATTCTGTTCTGAGACGAAAAATTCGAGAAGGAAAGAAGCTTGAGAGAAAACACAATCTGGAGGTTATCCTAGAACCACGGAATACTTTCCAAACTTTGCGATTGGGTAGTACCGAAAGGACGTTTTTTCGCAATATCAGAAAAACAGTAGTCCAAAAAAGCCAATTCCAACCAAGAAGAGGAAGATGTTGGTACATCTGACTACAGACGATCAGGATATGAAAACGAAGAGAGTGAAATATCGATTATGAATGACTGTGAAAGTTGAAACAATTTTTTTGACTGTATGATTTGAAATAAAGTTCATACTTTTTATTTTTCTTGTCATTTCATTAATAAAGTACTTTGTCTTCTGAAAAATGATTATAGAATTCAAAACATTCAATTTGACTTTGTATATTGAAACAAAATACACATTTCATTTCTCGTTATGCCAAAAAATGGTCTGAAACTTTTTCGACTTCTATAGTTTCATTCAATGGTTATGAGTATTTTTCATTGTACCACTCAAAATCGTTTCAATTTATTCCATATGATTTCCTCAGAATGAATAATCGACTTTTTATACTGTAACGAATTAAAGAATGAACTGTCTCGAACACATTTATTTTTAACAATATTTCACTATCACACCTAATTTATATACAACACTTAGCAACCAACGCCTAATTCATCTTCACTGTTGGAATTCTTTGTTAACTGCTCGATTCGCATTCTGAATACAGCGAATACTTCCTCTCTGAACGAGGAAGCTGACCTTTTTTATCGGTAACGATCGCTCTAGATTCCTCTAGTGATTTCGGTACTCATCTACACTTTTCGAGGCGGTTCGCGATGAGTCATGTGTTTGCTGGCTGAGATATCGGTCAGGGCCGGCTTCAGATTCGTTACATTGCCCCCTTCTTAAAGACGTTTCGCCCTGAAATGTCATCCTTGGCGTGTGTCGATACCTGCAAGACTCCCCATATCTGCACTGTGGAGTTCGATGGAAGTAACACTCCACAGTCTTCATGCTTGGTCGTGGAAGAAGGTTACCGCCGCTAGATCTGAAGATCGTTTCCAACCTGCTTCTCATAATTCTCCAGTACAGCCTGTCAAGCCCAGAGGCTAATTTCGGGATTGCCAAGTCCACGATATTCTGGTCTAGCATCATGTCCCTCAGTCTGTTAAGACTCCTCCAGACATCTTCATAGAACGGTTTGTCTCGATAATGCTTTTTGGTTACCAAGTTGAAAATGTTTCTCTGACCCTTCTTTAACTGTAGCACTACTACTCCGACTTCAAGGTTCTGTCCTCGTATTGTTTGAATCTGACCGAATTTCTTGTTGAATACCACAGCGATACCTTTAGACGTTTGGAGATCCTCTGCCACGCAGTAAACTAGTGCGTAGTCAATTGGAATCTTGAAAAGGTCTCGTGGCTCTTCTTGAGTTACTCCATGTACGACCTTCTGTTTGTTCGAGTACAAGGACATGCATTTCTGAAACGTCATTTCATAAGGAGCCAATCTATTAAAATGGACGACCCTAGCCTTTCCTCGAGGTGACTTATGGATTCGGTAGACGAGGTCAACAATCTTTTTCATAATTTTGTAGGGACCTTCCCACGAGCTCCGCAACTTCGGCTTCTAAGGCTTTTAAAAAACATGTAAGCTAAAAATCTTACCAGAATGATTCTTCATTTTTGATATGCCTCACATCTACATCCACTTTTTTTTCTTCTTTCTTACCTAGAGTCATTTGCATTAAAAAGCTTTTTTTTTCTCTTCTATAAATCCTGATTCCATCTTCTCTGATACTTACTTCAGCCTCCTTCAATATGTTATATCCCACTATGACCTTGAACGCCGTCGAATTGATAGGTAATACGTGGAATTCCAGATAAAACTCTTCATCATTTACCATAACATGTTTCTTGAAAGATACCAATGTTTTCATTCGACTTCCTTCACCTAAACCTTTTACAAATAAGATGTCCTTGGCTAACTCAAATCTCAAAAGGCTTCTTTGTGCAGGTCTTCTCTTATTGTGCCTGTGCCGAATAATGCGGCTAATACAACATTATTTATTGTGACATTTACACCATTTTTGGGAATAACTTCCACGACCCTAAGGTTTACAGTATTTGTACTAGTACTTGGCCTAGTAGTTGCGCTGTTTGAAGTCGATGCTTTGTTCGGACACTTTGTGGAAATGTGACCAAAATTATTGCAACTGAAACACTTGGTACCTTTTGCCTTGTTTGGACATCCTTTGGATTTGTGTCCCTTTTGTCCGGAATTGAAACAAGTCTTCGTCTTTTGTATGTCAGTCCTTATCGAATCATTTTCCTGTCGTTCTTTTCTTGTATTTCCATTCTTCGACTTCCAGTTGCTTGTACCGGGAAACGATTTCTTTTTCTGGTTTTCTATCTGATCATAAATTTGTACTTTTTCTTCAAACTCCGCAAAGTTGTTTGCTCCATACAAAACAACTTTATTGGCACTCTCATCGGGTATTCCTTCTATAATATACTGGATTATAACTTCATCTTCAATGTTCGCTCTGTTACCTATTTCTCTCATTACCAAAACATATTCTTGTATCGATTCATCATGTTTTTTCTTTCTCGTCGTCAGTATTTTGTGAATTTGTGCACTGCTTACTTTTACCTCGAATTCTTTGATCAGTCGTTTCTTCAAAATTGCCCGTGTCGTAATACCTCGCTCAGATTGAACAAATAATTTTGCTATCCTACATGTATATATGTATTCTCTGGTATGTATATGTAAATTCTTTAGTGATGAATTAATAAATTCTAATTCTATCACGTTTCAAGTTTTGTTTTTCTCGAGTCGTCACGTGTGATGATCCTCTACGACAACAGGAGACGTTCACGTACAGGTGTCCAGTGGTTGGACACCTATGAGCCATCCAGGCACTTCCCAAAAGCAAAAACCCACCAAAAATTGGTTACTACATTTTTTTAAGGACAAAACACAAGCACGATAGGAAAATCCCTAAAGCGCTTCAAGAGCGGTGCCTGTGCGAAAGTAGCGATTCACATTGGTTTTAAATAGCTGGAGATCAAATACGTTTGAAAAAACGTGCTTAGGAAGTTTATCCCACATAAACGCAGTTCTCCAAATGGAACAGTTCCTAAACAGTGAAGATTGAGGTATATTGAGTTGAACCTCAAAACGATGAGCAGCCACAGTCTGTCACGTATTTCTGATATGTACCGCTCTTAGTGGAATCAAATGTGAAAAGAAACTTGAACAGTTTTTTCAAAAGTATCTATGGAAGAGAGATAAATCTCCAAATTTTCTTCGATGTTCCAGATCCAGACTATCAAGGTTGCACGTGATGTTCGCGTTTCCAATCATAGCGGATGGAATCCAGCAGCTTCAGGGTATACTTAGGGGCGGAGCTCCATACAAGGGAACAATACTCCAAAGAAGGTCTGATCTGAGCTTTATTAAGCATCAAAAGTTGCTGCGGTGTGGACAGTTTCCTGGTTCAGTGTTCCAAGCTTTTGAGAAGCAGCCTTTGCAAATCCAGCGATATGATTGTGCCCAGACATATCAGTGTCCTTTTCAAACCCCCAAAGAAGACTTATCGACGCAGAAAGCGGAATTGTTTGTCCTGCCATTATTATATCCGGTTGGGAGCTTAAATGTGAGTTTGAACTAAATATTTTGGATGATATGGAAAAATGTTCCGCATAAAATTTGTTGATCTTTACATTACCTACAACTTTTATATTCAATTGTTTTCAATATTAAATCCAGTTTAATTGGAAATCTTGAGTAACCATTGCGTACTCATCATTGGATCGACTTTAATTCAGTTTTTCTGTTATGAGCTTAATATTTTCTACTCACTCTAATAATTTTCATGCTGATATCAGTTTTTTGGGTGAGAAATGTTTTGACTTTCTACTTTTCCAACTTTATACAATAAAATGTGGGAATCTTCCAAAGACAGAAAGGAAGCAATAAATTTCAAAAATATACTCTTTACTAAGATGGGTAGATCATGTGAGTGACTTTCAGACACAAACTGAAAGAAAAAAGCTTCTCAAAACAAATAATTTCATTATAGACATTGANTGATCCGGGAAACGATTTCTTTTTCTGGTTCTGTATCTGATCATAAACTTTAACTTTCTCTTTAAACTCCGCAAAATTGCTTGCTCCATACAAAACAACTTTATAGGTAGTCTCATCTTGTATTCCTTCTGTGATATACTGGATTATAACTTCATCTTCAATGTTCGCTCTGTTGCCTATTTCTCTCATGGCCAAAACATATTCTTGTACTGATTCATCATATTTTTTCTTTCTCGTCATCAGTAACTTGTGAATTTGTGCACTGCTAACTTTTACTTCGAATTCTTTGATCAGACGTTTTTTTAAAATTGCCCACGTCGTGATACCTCGCTCAGATTGGACAAATAACTTTGCCAACCCTCTAAGGCTCTTCTTAGCAAAAATTAATTTTTGGAGTTCATTCCAACCTGTAATTTCGGCAATTTCCTCAAAATCTTGAATCCACGTCTTCACAGGATAACTGTCTTTTCCGTCAAAAGGTCTTATACTATCTTCGATATCTCTGAACGTCAAAGAAAACGTATCAGGTTTTCTTACTTCGTGCTGTACTGTGGTACTGGAGGGTCTCTGTTTATCTCTAACATATTTGCCTCTTTTCTTCTTATTATCGTCCTTTTCTTTCTCTTTGTCTTCACGGCTTTCGTCTTCGTGTGCATTCTTCCTAGCGTCGTCAACGTTTTCGTCTTCAGTCTCATTTTCTTCGTCCTGTTCTTCGTCCTCTTCTTCGTCATTTCCATTTTCATCACCTTCAAAGTTAATCAAGTATGAACAAATACGATCGGCTGCGTCTGTAGTTTCTGCACCAACGTTCAAATCAAGAATGTAGCAAATGGCTATTAAATCATGCAATTTAACATGTTTCTTGACGTCGTCTAATTTTTTCGCGTATGAATCGGAACCCTTGCCGAAATCAAAACCAGAAAAACCACGGATAGCCTTTCTTACTTTTCTGGGTTCGCCTTCGTTATCAAAACAAATGTAATGCAATTGTTTTACTACGTTTAGTTTACTATGAGTAATCTTATACTCAATTTGTTCAAAACTTCCTAAAGTAGTCATTTTCAATAACCGGAATATAATAAAAAATTTATAAATCAGGTATTTACCAGCTAAAACCATACAAATTTCTAAAAGCGGCGACTAAACAATATTTAATATCTGCAATAGTTACTTTAGAGTCATCGACCACGTTTTTGTTCAGTGTGGATGAAATAATAAGAAAAAGAAACACTCGATATTATTCAACTACTTAACTAGATACTAATCACTAAGCTTATTACAAAATATTTTCTTTATCAGTTGAAAACCACAAAAGACAGATATTTATTCTAAAAATAATCGAAATTTGACAAGATTCTTTCAATGTGATTGAGATGATAAAGCTTCACCCTGTTTCTTCAATGCATACAATCTCAAAATCAACAAAACTGTCTCTCTTACAAGAAAAAGTTTACTCCACTCTTATGTCTCCGCCACTGAACGAAAATGTTCTTCTGGTCTGACTTGATTCCTCAGTATAAAATGAAAAAAATGTTACCTCTCATCCGGATTACGGAAGTGCTCTACCTGTCGTTGGCCAGTCCACTGTCGCGGGTTTACTCTTGTTGACAACGTCGCAATATCGGCGCGATAACCGAATAATTCCAGGAACTTATGTGATGTGCTTCACGAGAATAGGAGCAAACAGCAACCAACACTTTTCGTTAAAGTTCTGAACTTGGTTCTAGAACAAAATCATTCACACTGCTCCAGATGTCGCCTCATAAATATCACTGCCCGTTTTACACGATAGTTTTCTTGCTAGAATCAACGATTTTCGTATTTTGATTCCTCGCCTTTTACCGGCTTTTATTTATTTTAGTATTACTATGACTCCTGTTCAGATCACGTTCAATATTTTCCAGTCGCTTTCCACCAACTTCCGTCAAATTCACATTCTGTGCATCCCGGACGAGCCCCCATTGTCAATTATTTACAGAAAGTATTGACAGATAATAATGTAGGATTTTTATCGTTGTCTAGGGAATATAATAATATGGACTCAGGTGCAACAAGAATAAAAGTATATTAACGATAGAAAACAACAATTGGTTAAACACTGTCACAATTAGAACATACGGCACATAAAAACGTCAGTCAGTTATTACAGTAATACATCCAGCACTGAACAACAACGTAAACGGAGAATATCGACCCGGCNTGCTCACGAAAGTAAATTTGAAAATATCACTGTGTTGTATTCGTTTGAAGACTGTTTTCGAGAAAGTGAGCTTTGAATTTTTATATAAATATCTTTTATCATATCTACCACACATTTTTTACATACATTTTTGCCGCTTCGAATGGATGAATTTTCTTATAATTGAGCAAGTCAAATTGTAGATTATCGTACGCTTATCATTGAATATGCATAATGTTATTATAATTACTGATTGAAGGTTGTCACGTGCTGATGATACACAGCACCAAAATTGTATTTTCAGAATCTAATGAGTTGGTTCAAATTTGTAACACGCTTATCACATGATATTTTTGATTACACCATAATTATTCGTTTTTTCCATAACGAATGTGTGATATAAATTGATGATACCATACCATACTCATTCTACTTACAACTATAACGATACAAAGATGAGTACTGTTCCAACTGCTCTTATAGTAAAAATTACAAACACTAAAGTGTTCCCTGTTGACATGGCTATGGTGGTATTCAAGCAGTTATTCAGGTGAGTTATTATTTTTTACTGGATTTATTGTGAAACTCATTACTTTGTTATTGATTTAGAGTAATTGATATGAATAAGTTTCTACTTATTATGGGTTTATGGTTAAACGATTTTCTCTTTGTTATAGATATGGGGTTAAGGAGATGATAAAAAATCTGAATAGTGTATAATCGTTTACTTGAGGCATAGTCCAAAGATGACAACAAAAAAAAATTGGTATCCTACCGGTGAAAGTGACACGAGCCATGTTAGAAAATGAAAAAGAGTTACCTGTTTTAAATACAGCTATGAACAAATTCGATTTCAACCTACAGGATGAAGATGATGACGACTTCCTTTTAACACCTCTACCCTCGAAAAAATTGAAACCAGGAACATCGAAAAAAGAAATATTACCAATACCAATAAACTTGGATGATTATGAAGATGAAGAAGCTCCACAATCACCTTTTCAAGAATCGCAAGCTTTTATATGATATCTAATAATAATTGTAATTTATAAAGGAAAATAAAACAAAAATTGAGAAAATATTTTTATTTCTTAATATAAAGAGAATACAAACGATGAAGGAATGGAAATACATTTTTCATTTCTTACAATGTGAATACCAATATCTTAGTAAAAAAACATTTTCCACTGCACNGCAATGTAAATACTAATATATTAGTAAAAAACATTTTCTACTGCACAATTCAGATTATTATGCAAATGATTTATGCAGTGGTGAGATTTGAGAAAAATTTTCTATTGAAAGACACCCTTCATCAGGCAAGTTATAAATTTCATTTTGTATAAGTTGACTGACCCATTTTTTCTTTTCACATCCTTTAACAAAAACATAAGTATCAGGTCCTATACAATTCTTGATATACTCTGAAATTTGTTCAAAGTTTAGGGTTGATATTGTTGCAGGATAATCACTTTATTCATGAAACCATGCTAATCCATGTAAATTTCTCGTACACCAGTTCACATGTTTTTTCACAGTTGGATTATATTGGTTTATATAAAAATTTTCTTGTTTTTCCACATTGAAAACCTTGCACATCGATGATAAACATGATACTTCAACTAATATCATCGTAACAATGAAGTCATCAGTCTACTTATGAAGTATTTATAATGCTGATGCTGATTATGCAATATTACTTTCGTCTATCCAACTATTATGTTTATTATCGAATCCTAACCATTTAACGAAAACTTCAACATTTTTCCTTTTGAGTACATTTTCCACAAGATATACATCAGGACATTTCACTTTTTGCAAATGTTCTTTGTAAAAACCTTCTGAAATATCCTGTTCTTCATCATCCTCCAGTAAATAAGTTATAGGGTTTTGTTTATTGTATTTCCTTATCTTGAATATTTCTGCAGACCAGTTTGGAAAATATGTTTTATCAAAAATTCATCGACTTTTTCATTACCTTATTGAATTGATTAAGAATGTCAATATATGGATGTTAATATGAAAATAATTGAATAAACGTATTTCTCTTTATTCTTATCTATGTGTGTGGCAACTGGGAAAAGTAAACTGCAGCTTCTGGTCGACAAAACTCTTTTAAATGTTGAATATCTTCATACTTCGCTTTATCAATAGGAATAAGACCTGAAAACCACATTAAATTTGTAGGCCTAATAGTTGAAATTAATATGCAATAATACACATTATAAGATTTATAATTTTTGTGTAGTGACTTCAAGAAAGAAACTACAAAAAAGTCCAAAACTAAAAGTAGGTTTAGTGTCAAGTAGGGGGGAAAATTTAACAAGGGCTAGGCTTAGTCTGGATAGGCTTGGATAACTAAGTGGAGTTAAGCTTAGTTTAAAATAGAGGTAAAATCACCTACCTCCATAAACAGGATCGGGCAAATGAAACTCCCCGTTTGAAAGATTTCCTCTCTGCCATTCCGTAAATCTTCTTTTCACTTCTTCAGGAGGCAGATTTTTTTCTTTCTTCTTTTTCAGTTTAGGCAAAACTGGGGTTTCATACCAGGGGCCATTGAATTTTTGGCGGTTTCTTATTAAAGCAGGGTGTTCTTTCAAAACTTCAAATTCCCTTATTTCTCTTGATTTGCATGGCAGCTTTTTTGACTTGTACTTCTCATCTAAAAACGACGACCAATCTTTTACCATTTCCTGGTCTACTTCTACAACAGTAAATGGAGATGGCTTACATCTTGCGTTTTGAAAAACAGTTACCCAATCTTGGGGAGTTTCAGCATGGGCAGTGTGTTTCACCAAAGCAGTGTTCTTATCACACTCTAAATACGAGTGCCCTCGGATAGGGAATGTCATTTTGATGTAATCTAATCTATTTTCCACATGAACTACATGATGCATAAGTCGGAGTATAGTTTTATTTTTGTTTTGCCCCGCGCATGAGTCAGAGAATATTTCTAGATGTCTGACTTTCTTGTCTAAGTGATTGTAGATAAAGTCATGGAAAAATGATGCTACCTCATCACTCCCTTTACTTGCGATTGTTTGGGGATATATATAAAATAGGCTCCGACTATCAGACATGACATGAATGTTAAAAGCATAAACAGACAACTGTCTTTTGTAATATACGTCATTAGTAGCAATGTTTGGGCAGAGATAATTCTTCGCATATTCCATACAAATTGCCTCCTTATGAGGTGATTTTCTGCTTGCTTTTCTTGCTGCTTTTTTTCTATCATAGAAAACCTGAGCATTAGTTAAATGAACTTCATGTTCAATATCCATTTTACGAATATCTCTGGATAGGTTTTGTTTTTTTTCTTCATCCTTTTCTTCGGCAAACTGTTTTTCGAGGAATTTTTTCTGTACAGCATATTTATCACATGAACTACATGTATCGGTTCTAGGATATCCGAACGAAATGTTGAATTCTTTATTAAATATTGTACGATATGACTCTAAACTACATCTAATATTAGGATGACAATCTTGAAAGAGTTTAAACATTTTAGACACATTTAAATCATCTGGCAGATATGTTTTTTTGGAATCCTTTTGACTATAGTGGCTTTCACGGCCTTTGAAAGATTTTATGTGGCTGCGTATAGCGTCAAGAGTCTCATCTGAAAGTTTGTGTGGCCTATTTTCATGTTTACCTTTATTATACTTAGGTGGAGTTCCTGTTTTCTTCATTTGATTCAGAATATAGTCAATCTTGCCTCGAGAAATTCCATGTATAGATATGAATGCGTTTTTACACACTTTAAATTCTTGAGCAGTGTTATTTCTGATTACTCGTACTGCATAGCAGTAAGTAGCGTCTTTAAATTTGGCATCTAACTCATTTTTCACCCGGTGACGCTGAACAGGTAAAATCGTCACTAATCCTGTCAAATAGAGATTCACTTCATCATGACTTTTTAGGGAGTTAATATGTCGTAAAACTTCGGCCCTTTCACGTTCAGTAATAGCTTCAAAACATTTGTCTTTACATTTACAAGGTTCACCTGCCTCTCTGCTCTGTAAATTAATCTTTTTACTAACCTCCTTTAATCGCCCGTGTTTAGGCCTCTTCCTTGCTGACGGTGGTTTGCACTCGATCTCTTCTTCTGAGGACGCACTTTCCATTGTAGGCTTAAACTATAAACTTAACTTTGGCCTAATTAGACACTAGTTAATGTTAATAAAACTGAAATGACACAACACTAACTTAATAACAGCAAAACATAACCTTCTGTCGTTATGAGTATAAACAACAATACACTACTGCTGCTGGTGGCCAACGCATGAACTATGGAGTTATCAAGTTATTTCCCTGAGCGACTGGCACTTATCAAGTTATTCCCCTGGAACTGATTATTTTGTTCGTAAATATCTCTGGAGTTCTCATGTTGTTCCCCACAGTATTTTGTCATCTTGTAGAACTCAATTCTACCAACCTAAATCACTTATAAACT
>NW_019296039.1:0-13995 GCF_000500325.1 Leptinotarsa decemlineata
CAACACTCCAAAAAGGGTTGGCAAACGTGTCCGCGGTTTGCCAATAATTTTTCTTGAGAACTTTCATTTATATATACATGAGGAGAATCAAGAAAAGTGCTTGATAAAAATAACTGCGTGAACGCAAGCGAATCAAAAGTGGAACCACCTATTCATCTATTTATCTTTTGATTTTCATGGAATTATTTTCCAGTCCATCAATACTGACATGAAAACTTGTCGAATTGCCTTGTCACACCAAAAGGTGATTCCACTTATGTTTCTCCTGCGTTTCAAGTACTTCTTGGTTATTCACATCTTGTCTCCAATCAAGGAACGCCTGCGCGGTATTGACGATGTCCAATAGGCCAAAACAGTCGACCGGTGTCTCTTGAATTGAAATCAATATGATGGTGATCAGCTACCGTAGTTGTTGGTTCATTGGTCACACCACCAACACTGACATAAAAACTTGGCGAGGTGACTTGGATGTCACACCAATAGGTGGTTCCACTTATGTCTCGTTTGTGTTCAGGCAGTTATTTTTATCACGGTATTTTTTTGGTTATTCACATTTTGATTTAAATCAGGACAGCCTGCATGGTACTGATGATGCTCAATAGGCTTGAATAGCTGGCTGCTGGTGGCTCTTGAATTGAATTTTCAAGTTCAACCTTGGATCACGAAACTGATTTCCTAACAAAGACCTACAGGGTGAACTGAGATGAAACAAAGAATCAAGGAACCTATCTGTTGGAATGCACTCTGGGATGAAGGCCGCTCGCAGGAATGTATGAAAGGATTCGATCAAGTCGAGTCACTAGTCCGACGAACTGAGCTGAAGATATTTTCACCCCTTCAGTTTTCAAGCTCCAATTATACCGCTGCTGAGTTTTATCACCGTTTGTTATCAACACAGAGTACGTGAGCATGAGCAACTTCGGTGGGGATCGAATTCACCACTTCTTGGTACAGAGTCCTCTCGCTGGAGCCTCAATTGCGTCCTACTCCCCGTCTACCACTTCCTCCAGAATTCAACTTCGACCCGCTTTCACGTTCAACGTCCCACAGCGTTCCACTCCTGACGGAACCAGTTCCGAATGGTAGAGCTTCGACCTATAATTGACGACAGCATCAGGTACCCTGCAACAAAATTTCAACACAGCAATTCAGTTCAACTAAAGATGAGAAAATTCGATATAAATCCAAACTGCGTCCCACTACCGATTTGTCACGTCTCAGGAATCCGTTTTCAACCCGCTTTCCTCAATAAAACGTCCCACTTCTCTGACGAACTCAGTTCCAAATGACAAAACTTCGACCCACAGTGGACAATAATCCGCGTATCCTGTACCGAAAATCGGTTTTTCCAGAATTCAAAATGCAGCAAGACCACGTATTTCTTAAAATGAATCTCAACTGCAACAATGGCCAGCCAACAAAACAACGAAAAAAAAAAACTCTTTGTGCAAAAAAATCTCGAAATAGGGCTTCATGCAAACATTTTCATGAATTTGTATTTGGTAGAACATTCGTAGTAGAAAGTGATCATGAACCTTCATTAGGTATTTTCAAGAAGCCGTCTTATGACGCTATCACCTATCAAGGTGTTGACATTCAAAAAGAAGGTGTTGGTCGATACATAAATGCGTGATAGGCACATACAACATCTGAAGGCTAAAGTTGAAAAAATTGAATTTTTCAAACCTATGTGAATGCAGCTGGGTCACGAGTTCTTGTGAATTACCAGAAAAAAGAACACTTTTCACTCTTTGGTAACTTCGTCAATCAAAAGGCGCTCAGGACTAATTGGTTTCAAGTGATACCAGAGTAAAAGCTTTTATTTATATTCTCATACCAGATAGTACTTTTCCCATCGGTCATAGATGTCATTCATTTGTATGATGGAATGACTGAAATCTTCCCCCCACCCCAGAATAGAGCAAATAAAATCATCACATTTGTACGATGAAAAATTCTAACCATGAGCTGAAGTTGGAAGAGGATCTTCCTAGCGAAGCATTTCAAGCATAGCTTTGACATTGTTGCATCAGAAATTGCTTTTTGTATCTCTCAGTAACCTGTAGATAGCACTTCATACTTAATGGCTCAATACTACTTTCAAGATATTTATATTCTGTAATGAATGATTGATTTCGTTCTGTTTAAGTTTCACCTCTTTCAAACTAGTTGCCTTGCAGTGGAACCTACTGATGAAGTCGGCCAGTGACTCCTGTAATTTCAACTCTGTTGAAAATATGGACTTATTATAAAGTGAAAATGAATACACCTGTTGTTACTCAGATGAATTTGTTGTTATTTCAGGTGTCCTAAGGGACATCTCCTAGAAAAATGTTTTTTCATTCGATTAGCTGACAGAATAACAGCATCGAACCGAAAAGGTCTACATGCAGAAAGAAAAAGTTTTTTATCTGTTTGTTATATCGGGCCAAGCGGTGCCAAGGTGGAAGAATAATACAATATAATCAAACCTGAAGTATATTCAAAAAATTAAACTCAATTTTTTTAGTGATTATTCAATTTTCCTTTTCATGAAATTACCAGGTTTTTGTTCAACTGGAAAAGTCGAAATTTTGAAAAACTATCTTTTTCAATAATGAAACAGTGTTATGAAATGAATCAATTTTATGAACGACAATTAAATATATTCAAGTAACCCTATATCGAAAGCTTTTTAATGGACAGTTCACAAAACTGCAAAACGTGTTGCAGCTTAGTATACTGGCGGTGAAAATATATTTGAATATGTTATGAATTTTCATCAAATGAAGGCCAATTTTATTACAATCCTTCGACGATCAAACAATCCTTCATGATTATTCCTGTCAAATTATCTCATTCAAAACGAACTGATTGTTGGATTCCTCCCATTTAATCAATCTGAATCACTTCCTCCACATTAGAGCTTGACGATTAATTACTGAATGTCAACGTAAACAACTGATTACAAGTGAACCGTGAAAATCAGTGAAACATCAACTCATTTCACACTCTATTCGCCAGCTGATCTTTCTATCAGTTTCTACAAAATTGCCTGGGATTTACGAACTGATCTTTTAATTTTATTGAATTTTTCCAAAAAGCGGTGAAGAATATTACTTCAGAGATAAATCAAGGTAGGATTATTTTCTAATTATATGTTTGGGCTGTTATTGTGAGAATAAGTCTAACCAAAAGACATACGACATATGATAAATTATATTATGTTTTCGTGTTTTTGTTTCAATTGGTTGTAACTTAAACATTTCGTGATTTTATAATAATTTTCATTGGACGAAGAAAACTCAACTTCTTTTTCTTCAGAATATTCATTCTCTTCAGAATCTGTTTCACGTTCACTGTTTATCAGATTTTCCTCGACATATCTTAGTTCATCTTCAACATTCGTATCAAGCATTTCATATAAATCACTGTCACGTTCGTTTATCAATTTTTCAATTCAACTCACGAGAGAGGTCGTTTCCTTTCGAAATCTGAAAGTTTTGCATTTGTACTATAACTCGAATTACCAAAAACAAAATTATTTTTGCGCACTCAACAACCAAAAGACAATTAAACACAATAGCAAAAACTGCGTAACAAATAAACTTACGTACGTACTTGTGTGGGGCCATGTGGCACGGGGTTGGAACGCCAGGGTTACCTCTGATAAAATCAAATTTCAGCCAAATGATACAACTGAAATATGCTTATATTGATCCTGAAATTATACTATAGAGATTATTTCATTACAATTGATGGGAATGAAAAAATTCAAACCGTGCTGGTACCAAATGGCCCCACGAGGCTGATGGAAGGTTAACATTCGAATTTGACACTAAGTAATTCAATGAGTCATCTGGGTTTTTTTCACTTCTTCTAGTAAAATTTTGACCGAATAAATTCAGCTTCTTGATGAAGCCGATTACTTTATTTGGTGATGGATTTGTCAGGACAACTATATGAGTGGCACCGCGGACTTGATTTGCGGCCGGTGTGTCAGGTAGGAAAGTAACACTGATTTGTGATTTGAGAAGTTGGTTTCCTCTTACGCATTTCAGAGAAATTTCTGACATAGCTGCTGAACTTTCTCCTGATCTTCTCAGGTAATCTGCAGCCATGCATACCGAAATATGGTACCATGGAATCGTATATATGTACCATCTGCTGAAATATTCTCTCTGGCAGCCATAAGAGAATACCTGAGACCTTTCACTCATTTGGATAAGCTTTTTGGATTACAACATGCGAAAATCCCACCTCAGTGACGAGGTGAGTCATTCGTATATTACAAAATCTTAGATTGAGTCATGCAAGCTTGTTTCGCTGCATCTGATTTGGGTGGATGATCGTTTGAACGTAAGAGTTTGCCTAACTACTCAGTGGTAGTTTGATACATCTCGTAATATAGATTCTGTTTCTGTCGCTCAAAAATTCATTGCAAAGCAGAAATCCTGCCATTGAGGAGGCGATTGGTCGTTTCCTTGTACTATTACAAAGCTTCAGTATCAGAAGTTGAAGAACTGAAAATCTCCTGCTGTTGATCTGATCTTACAGAAATGACAGTTGGGTCACTCATTCAATGTCCATCTCTCCTCTCTTCATCTCAGGGCCTGATTCTTTGGTTACTTATATGTGGGCTTAAACGTCTCTCTTACGACGACGTCATCTATGGAATTGACAAGAAACTGGAACGTTGTCCAGACAAAATAAATCTGGGTTTCCACGGTGATCTGTTGTAGATCGAAACATCGACATCGACCGAAACCTGACTATCTATAGGTCATTCGACTGCTTTCACCTACCCCCTCTTTCCTCTCACCGCTTCATTGGTTTTTAGCGGAAGCTGACCATTTGACGGGAGTTGGTCGGGTTCCGCTTGATTAAAGGTTTCCATAAGTTACGTATCTCTACGCTAGCTTGGATGAATGCGTTGTTGGATAACATATATGCGGCTTTCTTCCAAATCAGTATTCTTTGTTGTAGATGATTTTAACTTAAGCGCACTTGATGTTATGTTGATGAGTCCAAATATGCCCTACTATTCCGAATTTGCTAGTTACTCCTCGCTGTGTGTGTTTTTTGTGCTTGGCAATGCACACTTCCGATTGATGGTAATTGGATTCCTGGTTCAGATACCCATTTAGTGTCGATCCTCTCCACCAATAGGTCTTAGAATGGCAATTCGTTGTGGACTTTCTTCTCCATTGTGAAAGTGATGGAAGGACTCACGTTGTTGATGTGCTTCAGAGAAGTGTCTAGTTCTGCATTCCAGCTCGTATTGGTAGTTCAATTTTTTGTTTTTTTTTTGGTTTTTTTTATTGTTGCTTGTATGTTATTTCATTGTAATTTCAATTTTTGCTTGATAAAATTATTTTTCCAGCTTATCTTTTCGATTTTTACAGATTCTTTCAGGGATTCAAAATCAATTTATATCATATAAGACAATGGAAATCCGAATTGTTTCCACCACGAAACATTGTCAACCACCTTCGAACAAATAGCATTGTCTCCAAAAATACACCTTTCAATATCTTGAAAATAATATGAGTCACTGTTTTGAGTAGAGAGTAATGAAGATCCCAGTCGTTACATCCATGAGTGCGGTTTTGACCGCTTGAATTACTGAAAGACTTAATGTGTGGTAGATTCTATTACACTTTTCTTATTCTGTTTGAACATTTTCTTGCACTAATTAATATTATATTGACAAAATATAAAACATTGTTTTTTTCAATATTTCAAACTATTTTTATTCTAGGAATGTAGGCTTTCACGGCTGGCGTCAATGTTTTGGTTGGTTTCCTGGTTTTGCCATGGTCTTCTTTGGTTATAATTATCAACTGCAAATGCGGCAGTCGTCTACAGTGGCCTGATCAAAATACTACTCTCAACATGTCAACTGAAACTGAAGCTTTTGATTCTACTGTCACTTATAGCACTGATTTTTCGCGCACTTTCTGTAATGGCGAATTCGCTTGTACTTTCGCGCGATTTGGGTGACTTGGCTCCGTTTTGGAGCTTTTCAATGCTGTGTGTTGGATCTTTCATAAATATGTCCTGTCTTACTTCCTGTTAAATTTATTTTCATGTTTGTGTATTTCTATGGCTCCTACATTCTTGTTTGAGAGTGACTCGACGATGCTAGCCTCTCGGTATTTCCGAACAGGAGCTCGAGTTACCTGTTGGACAGAACATGTTCAACGACTGCAGACCAACAGTGCTATTCACTTTGTGATATCGATATTTTTCTTATTGAATTCGCGATGGAGAAAACTACCAGAACCGGTAATATATTCAGTTACCCTCCAAAGTTATGGAACCGGTAGCAACAAAATGCCATATTCATTTATCTTCCTTGTTATTTCATAAAATGTTTAGTCAAATGAATTGAATGAGAATGGAGTTTTCGTTTTTGACTAACCCCTATTCTCTTTCATCTGAGATATAGCTGGCGCAGTTGTATCGCATAGTACAGAGAATGAATGAGATTATTCCAACAGAACAATAGTGATTCAAGTGATAATTGTCTTCTGTTCTCCACTTTTAACTCTATTTCGCTTGACAACACGAGTTTCTACTGAACAACTCATCAAGTGAGTCAATTTATTACTTCTCCGATTCTGTTTCGTAAACAAAATGAGAAAAAACTCTGTATCGTCACCACCTCCCTGTATAGTGTATTTGTCTGATTAAATAGAGTTTTTGTTTTCATTTTTTTTGTTTATATTCTTATCGCGAGAAGACTGTGGTTTTCTGTCTGCCGCGAGAGGAAGAACATATAGACAAAAGGTTCGATTCCGGAGAAAGAACCGAAAGTGCTCGAGAAAACTGCAGTTGTACTGGAAAAGTGCAGTTTATTATCTCTCTCTCTCTCTATTCACCGATTCCTCAAGTGCCGTTGTGACCAAAATCAAGGTAAGGAAATCACAGACACGTTAAATTCTCTCTCTTTGATATCATTATTATTGTTAGTTAATTCTCAATCATTAGCATCACTGAACAGAACGAACTACTCGATAATTTTCAAAGACCTATTAAAACAGTCCACTAAGTTACCCAATATATAACAAACTCATTACAATTTTTAAATGTCAGACATTGAAATACATGAATTACTAATGAAATACACAATGATTTTTCACAGACTCACTCAACTTTTGCTGTTCAAATAATAATTTCTATATATGTACAATTAAAAGACAGATAAAACAAAGTTTGACCTCTTTACTGGTAGTTGTCGCTACCTGTTCTAAATAAGTAATTTCTTTATAATTTCAACATACTCTCTCAACGAAATAACACCTTGAAAAATGAATGTTATAACATCACAATAACCAAATCAAACTTAAATTACAATTATGTGATACCAAACCGTGCAATAAATTTATAATGTTTCTAAAAACTTAGAATTTTTTTTAATGTACCAGCGGGCATATCATTTGTATAATAATGATAATGATAATAATGTTTATTGGCAATCTCAAAATACAAAATACGTTCTCAAATTTAGCATCATATAACAATGCAACTGTGGTTCGGTTAAATCGTTCACACATTTTATTCTGTTCCGGACTATAAGGGTTAGTTTACTGATATGGATTATGCCACTTTGTTTTCATTTTTCATTAAAACTAAATTCTGTGCAATTATCGGTTCTTAAAGTCTTAATGCTGGAACTGGTCTGTTTTTCAACCATATTTTCAAACTCCCTGAAGCAAGTGAAACTTCACTTTCATTTTTTTTAAATTGGACAATCGATTGACCTAGTCTCCATTGGATTACACACGTCTGCATACACAATCTCAAGTATCCTCTCACTTCTGTGACGGCTCTGTGAAAATGGTAGTCGACTCTGTTTACCTTCACAGCACACTGCATAATTGTTTTTGCTGATATCGGCTTTGTTGTCATTCGCCAATCCTTCTACGGCTCCATTTCTCATTGCATTCATGTCTGTGCTATTAATATGTGCCATATATCTGAGGTTGTAGCTGTAGCTGCTGACACACATACTGATCTGGTGTTGAGTCTGTATACTCCATTCACCGCCTGTGCAATGCCAATCAACTCATTCAGCCTAGTTCTGATGTAACAATGTTCTTTCAGGAAACATACTTGTTACCATTCTTTGTGAGTTGGCTGTCGGAAAACAGGTTAGCAGTCAGATTTGGTACACATTTCATATCTTTGAACACGATATTGTGATTTGTACCCTGAACAACGGTGCAATTTGTGTATCTCCCGAGCACAACACAGGCATAGTTGCTTGGTTCACAACTATAACCTCCTTAGTTGTTAGGTTACATGACTTTCAGGTTCTCCTGGCTCATAGTCATATGACTGCTAGCTCCTGAATCAATATATCACTCATCTTTACCGAAACAATAGTTAAGGAAAACTGCACTAAATGCATTTAGAGGCTTTTGTTTCATTTGTGCGCAATGATTTTCATAACTAACGATTTGTTTACATTTGTAACATTTTTCACTTTGACAGGTCGATTTTACTGACTGAGTGAAATGTTGCCAACCTTATCATATTACTTCCGCTGCCAACCTTTTGCCGATAAAAAGCGCTATCTGTTTCAGTGCTACCCACATTATCACATTATAAGTTTTGATTTAATGACGTCTATTGAAATGGCTGTGCCCGAGTGTTCAATCGCCATTATCATAGGTGAAATTTTGTCAGGTACTCCCGCCAACAATAGTGATCCTATCCTTTCTTCACTGATGTTGCAACCGGTCCCTCTTAATTTATGCGACGTATCAGTTATCTGTGTTATGAATGCTGTCATTGATTCACGATTTTCTAGCCGTATTGAGATTGAACTTCACAACAAACTAATTCTGCGTGTGAAACCCGAATCATCAAATAGCGATTTTAGCTTTGTCCAAACACCATGCACTGTGTTTTCACCCTTGCCCACTCATCGTAATTTTCACGTCCCTTGGAACATTTACGATGTGAATACCAGCCATTTCACTTGATATACAAATTGAGAAACTTATTACTTTCTCGAAAAATATGGGATCCTGGGCCCATAATCTAATGAAACACACAATGATTTTTCGCAGACTAAGTTAACTTTCAATGTTCAAAAAATAATTTTCACATATGTACAATGAAAAGACATATAAAACAAAGTTTGACCTATTCACAGGTAGATGTCGTTACCTGTACTAAATAAATAATTTGGTTATAATTTCAACAATTACTCAAAAAGAAAGTGAAGATGAAATTTCATGATAAGACGTTCTGAAATACGGGCTAATACTCTTCACCTTGATTTTTACTATGAAAACTTACGAATCCGCGACAACGTATATAACTTTTCATTATCCCCAAGCAGGATTGACAATCCAGCTCCGAATCATTTTATACTATGAAAACTACTACTTGTGGTATAGTCAAATACTATCTGAAAAAGGCGGACATGAATTACATATTATTAGTCTATGAAAAAGAGGCTTTTAATGTTTTTCATGAAAGCTTCAGTTATTATTTCAGTTTGACTTCAAAGTGATGAAGTAATAAGGAGTGAAGGATGGCCACGAACCAAAATCAATCAGAACTGATATTGGTTTGTACTTGGAAGATATTTGATGAAATATATCATTTATAATAAATGTGATAAATGAAAAAAAACATTTGCAAAAATAAACATTGAGCATGAAAAACATCCGTGATTCATTTCATCAACAGTTATTCTCATTACCTTCATCATTAGTACATCATCCAAATGAAAGTTCAGTGATCAATTATTGAACATGCCTGAAGTGGATTATGAGAACCTAATAATTATAGTTTAAAGTCCTTTCCATCTAGGTCAATGAAATTATTGATAAATGGAGGTAATTTGATGGTCTTGATTGCTTTGAATGGAATTGAAGTCAATTACCCTCTAATAGAAAGTGAAATTGTTACACGAGATATTACAAATATAAAACCCTGATTATAACGTTCAAATGAGAAATAATATAATGGAGATTCTCACATTTTCTGGAATCTGATAATTGTCCAGTCAGTTGAAGCCTATTTTCGCTTATCAGGAGTGATGAATCGATAAAATAGTTCATCAATGAATATATCACTCATTTTTGGATCCTATTCAATGCAAAGATTGGAGGTCACATAGACAACAAAACATACTTTTAACAAAAATGTGTCTCTGCTGCATAAGCCATCGGCAGTTTCTTGAACTGAGCGACAGCTGATACGGAAAACTACCAGGAGTGATCTCTACATTTCAAGGGATCGCAGAGTATTACTAGTAGCCGAAAGGATTTTACTTCTATAATTACAACGATATCTACAAAGAACTACACTTTTATTCCATCAAATAACCAAGTACCTACTCTGTGATTAAAAAACTCAGAACGAAAAGGAGATCTCCGTCATAATACTTTTGAATAATTTTCATTTGTTCATCAACACCAACACTCCACTGTACTCATGACTCATCCTAGATAAAATGACTCATATCAATAAGAAACTAGAATTCAGGATCTAAAATTCAATGCCAAAAAACCCCAGGCATCAGTTTTCTTCAAAATGATAAATGTCTTCGAACCAGATATAACAATGTCTGGTCAGGAATTTCACTTCCTGCTTCGTTGTTGGGAATTCAAATGGAGACTAATATGTCATGGCACAATCATGTCGCTGGAATTGCAGAAGCCGCTTCTCGAAAGCTTGGAACACTGTTCCGAATCCCTTGTTCCGCCCCCAAACATACCCTGAAGCTGCTGAATTTTATCCAAAAAACAGCTATCCTCTTGATTGAAGATACGAAAATCACTTGTAACCTTGATAGTTTGGAAAATTGAAAAAAGGTTGGAGATTTGTCTCTTTTCTATAGATACTTTCACGGGAAGTGTTCAAGTGACTTGGCACATTTGATTTCACCAAGAGCGATACATATCAGTAATACGCATCGGACTGTGGCTACTCATCGTTTCGAGGTTCAACTCAATACACATCGAACATCATTGTTCAAGAACTGTTTCATTTGGAGAACTGCTTTATATGGAACAAACTTCCTGAAAACGATTTTCAAATCGGATTTAACCCTCTGCGATTCAAATCCAATGTGAGTCACTACTTTCGCACAGGCACCGCTCTCAGAGCGCCTTGAGGATTTTTCTGTCGTGTTTGTGTTTTGTCCTTGGAAAAAAAATGCCCAAGTTCAGGTGAAAATCACCGTAGGTCCACATGAGATGCAAGGAGTAAGGTGTTTGTCACCTGAACTTGGGCATGTCATATGCACCACTCCGGAATATGTTTAAAATTTTGACTCTCGCCCTGGAGAGCGTGTTTGTGGAGTTTTTTCCGGACTTTGTCTGGAGGTGGCGCTGTGGACCTCGTACTGAATCAACCGCAGAAGGAGCTTATGACTAGTTGGAATTAATTTATTTTGTTTGTTTGGGATACTCAGACGATTTACTTCGTGAGTACCTACTCGATACTGACGAGGGACAAGTACCTCGAAACCGGTCTCTCGGTGGTCGTTCCGACCTAATGAAATCAATTTCTGCTCCTCATATATGGGAAGTTTCTTGCGACGAATCTTCCAAATGAAATTATGGAAATGAAAGACGTTGCATTGTTGCCTGATGGTATCACTTCAGCTTTCTGCGAGGTATTAGCTGGGTTGGTTGTTGTTTTTCTGTCGGGTATCTGCCACACTCACCTAGAAAGTCGTATGTCCACATGAGGGGCAAGGGATAAGCTATTTTCCATCTGAGTATATTTATTTATTCATTCAGCCACATTACAGAGTATTATTCTATTTGTGGTAGGTCCAGGACATAGCAATATAAAATAAAATAAAATCAGAATAAAATATAAAATGAAACAAAATACACATTCAAAACGAAACTACAATTTGAAATATATTTCTTCATTTCTGATTGTTCAGAATTAAATTGGGTGAAGAGTGCTCCCCAATGGCATGTGTTGTAGTGATGTGTTCGTTATGACACTATGTAGTTTCCCATGAACTCACACTGGCCTCCAAATACTCCCCCGCCGAGTAGAAGCAGTGTGACATCAAATATTTTCGAATTAGTATCTTGAACTTATGGGTTAGTAGTTCCTTAATATGCACTGGCAATTTATCATATTATTTCTAAGGTATTCCGTTTAGAAGTCGATAAACAACGTCTAGTTGTTCGAATCAAGTTACTATTTCTTGTGGTATAAGTGTGATATGAATAATTTTTTTCAAGTTTTTCATCATTTCTATGAATATCCAGCAAACAATTGAGGATGTAAGGTGAGTATTTCTAGGTTTTCAAATATGGGGCAACAACTGTCACTATAATTGGCTTTAGATATTATTCGTAAAGCTCATTTCTGGAGCCTAAAAATTCTCACAGAGTCTACAGCGTTTCCCCATAGAGTTTACACCGTAATTAATGTGAGAGTGGAATAAGTCAAAGTAAGCTGTTTTCAAAACTGCCAGGTTAGCAAATCTGCTCAGTTTCTGTAATATGAAGAGAGATGAGTTTAATTCTTCACCTAGGTACTCAATATGCGCTAACCATTTCAATTTGTCATCCATAACAAATCCAAGTAGTTTAACGTCTGAATTGTTGGTAATCGTATTGTTGGTTGAAAAAACAATATTCTGAGTTTTGTTTTTATTGAGTTTCTATTGTTTTTATTGAAACCATGTTTCAGCTTTTCTTAAAAATTCATGCGAAGTTTCTTCCAAGTGATCAAGTTTCTTGCCAGAAGCATGAAGGGAACAATCATCTGCATAACAAATACATTTGATTGAACACATGCGATGAAGTATGTCATTGATGTAGACGATGAATAAAAGTGGGCCAAGGATAGAACCTTGAGGTACCCAAAAATGAATGTTCTCGATTTCAGAATAGCTTTTGTCTATAAAAACAGCTTGTCTCCTACCATTCAAGTACGATTCGAATAATTTCCATGCAGTACTGCGTATACCGTGAAAATGTAGCCGAACTGACCTTCATGTAGCGTTTTGTGCATAGTAAAGAACGAAATTGAGCGGCTTTTTAGAATAATTTCAAAAATCTTACCGAAAATTGCTATTATCGATATTGAACGGTAGTTTTCGATGCTATTTATGTCACCTTTTTTAAATATGGGTATCACTTTAGTCAGCTTGAATCCATCAGGGAATTCTTCATTGGACATACAATGATTAAAGAGAATAGTCAAAGGTTCTAGAAGAAAAAAATAAGTACTTTCCATCATTTTGCTCATCACTTCGTACACATCAGGGCAAGATGAATTTTTCAGTTTTAGAATGGCATCAAGAACTTCACTTTCAGACTAGGTCTTGAACCACCGACCAACACGGCAGTCAATTCGAGTGAGTGAACAAAGCACTCACGCCGAACCGCTTGGCTACCGACCGATAATCGGAAATTTTATCTGGACAAGTCGGATCAACGAATTCGATCAGTTCATGGGATATAGTATTTCGACAATTCTATCAATATCGGCCTGTGTTATGACCCTTTTTGTATTGAGAACTTTCTCGTGGTTTTCAAAGTCAGAGCATATGGTGATAATTTGACACTTATAGTCAGATAGGCATCGTTCGTCAATTAATTCTTTATAATTATTCTTATTCAAATTAGTGATAATGTTATCGATGCACGTGGAAGACGAAGATAGTATTCTAGTGGGAGCAAAAATACTTGGTTTCAGTCCATAGGACTCGAGTTGGTCTCTCCAAAAAATAGATTTATTATCATCGACTAGTACGTTGATATTGAAGTCCCTTACTAGTATCATTTTCGAATATTTGATACCTAACTTATCTAGTATAGCACATACGCACGGAGTCAACAATAGAAGCCAACTACACATTTGTGGTTACAGTTAGGAGACCTAGAATTCCCAGGCTACATCTAACATGACCACGTAGGCAGCTATAGCTACCTGCGTGACATCCGGTCCAGGATATAAATTCAAAATACATTTTTGATTTGTATCATGCACACTCGATAAAATCTCTCTCTCTCT
>NW_019296040.1:0-14004 GCF_000500325.1 Leptinotarsa decemlineata
CAATCACAAAAAGCGGAAGCCAGAATCTACAAATAATTGACGTTAAGGTGCTCACACACGTCTACAGATAAAAGAGAAACGATGGAACGGAAATTACTTTGAAGCAATTGTATGATGAAATAGTGAGAAACAGAAGTAAGTTGAAAAACAGTATTGAAGCTAGTGAAGTACGAGTCAGTCTGAAAATTGAATCCCTCAATAATAAGGTGAAGAGTTTAGAGAAAGAAAATCTAGAACTCAAAAATAAAGATGAGTCACTAGAGAAAAGCAAACATCCACAGAGACTGGAAATACTCCAAAAGCAGCTCCTTCAAAAAAGTTACCTAAGCAAACCGTTCCGCCATTAACTAAAGACATATCGAGGATTAGACTTAGATCTAATAAGTGAGTAGAAATAGTTGACATTCTTCTGTTAACACTACCTTCTGTGGAGTTACTGTTTCAAATTCTTGAATGTTTTTACTATAATTCATTCATTAAAATAATCATTCAAATTTCATACCCAAATATTCGTTTTCTTACTCAAGTACCGAATTGAAATGGACCCTTATATTCGTGACTTTGTAGTTGAAAAATTAGAGACATATCCACTCAAATTCCCAGGCTACATCTAACATGACCACGTAGACAGCTATAGCTGTAAATAGACATAATTGTCGTTACTGGAGCGATATGAATCCTCATTAGGTGATGTAAACACATTTACAAACTTCACAAACATTGAATGTCTGGGCCGGCATTTTTGGTGATCATATTGTTGGACCATTCTTCATTGAAGGTAATCTAAAGACTACAAAATTCGAATTCACAAAATACTGGATGATGTCCTCTGAAAGTGGATACGTTCTGTTTAGCCAGAAAAATGTAGTAATCAAAACTATTCGAACAACTATGGAATATAAAAACTGGTTGAAAAATGATCACTCTTACCCGCACTTCAGAAAAAAAATTGCTTGGAACTAGTCATTCTATCTACACCTGAACTCATTTTAATTTATTCGAAATGAGAGCCATTTGAATCAGTATAGTTTTTACAACTCAAGTCGATTGATTTTGTCAGTATGGAAATTGGAGAGAACTTCTGAAACAACATGAATTTCGAATACATTCTAGACTGAAAGTTGTTAGTTTCTCAATTATAAAGTTCTGAGATGCCTCATTTTCAAGCTAGTATTATCAGGTACTTTCTGTAAGGATTATCAACACGGTATGGTCGAAACATGATGAAAAAAACACGTAAACTAAGCTGTTTTTAGTCAGAGCAAGAAGTCAACTGATGTAAGACCAAGTTTGTACTCGATATTACCACAAGAAATGATAACGTTAATACTGGTGATTTATCAGGTCCCAGATCCCGACAAGGGAAAAACCTGCAGCACCACATCATCTGAAGATCTTGATCTAACAATGTCCTCTCTCTCATAAAACAAAATGTAGGGTGTCTCCAGAGGCTCCAATAAATTCAATGCATCGCCAGAACACTTCGTGACACGACTATCGTCAAACTTAAACCAGTCCGTTTCTTCTTTGACCAAGGAGTATTGAACTATAATTAAGTCACGATCAAATGTAGCAGAAATCAATACAGGTACCAAGCTAACCAGAATAAACCTTGAATAACACCAGAATTAAATAGCTGCTAGCTTTGGATCCAGAGCGAAAGGCACGTATCACGTATGTCAAAAATAAAATAAAATCATCAGTATGAAACTAACTTCTACCCCTTGTACAATATATTGTCTATATATAATAGTATAATGGCAGATTTGTAACAAGTGGCGATAAAAGAAATATTTAAAATGAAATTAAGAATCATTCACTGTCTACTTGCATATGGAAGACCTGAAAAATTAGCAGTCGCCCATCACGTTTTGCAACAAAACCATGCCATAGACTTCAGTTCATTAAGATTAGTTAGACAAGTTAACAACAACAGGCAACTAGATGCCTATGAGAGTGTAGAAATGAGTAAACACAATAATACAATAGAGCTCCATGGATATTCACAAAGCATCAAAAGTTGCTGAGGTGTATACAGTTTTCTGGTTTGGAACAGTGTTTCAACCTTTTAAGAACCAGCCTCTGCAGTTCCAGCGACATGATTGTGCCACGACATATTGGTGTCTATTTTAACAATCTTATCGAAGCAGAAAGCGGTGTCGTCTGTCCTGAATTTATTATTTTCGGTTCGGAGACATTTATCGTTCTGGAGATTGAATTCGTGACATTGAATTGAACCTGGTTACTTTCAAATCAATTCGAAATCACCTCTAGATCCACATTAAGATAAGTAACCTCCAGCTGCCGATGAAGATGTGCATCCGCAGCAGATGTCCTAAAATCCAAATGGAATGACGAGACAAGTGTGCTGTCGGCAGCAAAGCAATATATTGATTCGGTTTGATTTTTTTCAATAAGTCATTGATATACAATATGGATCTCTGGGAATACCAGTGTTGATGATGAAAGTATTCGAGAGATATCCATCAACGGCCACTTGCAGAAAGCTGAAAAGTCATACACAGAAATGATTCGACAAGCCATAGCATCGAAGTTTGGCCAACAAATTCTCATGCCACACACGGTCCAAGGTCTTAGAAGTATCAAGTGCAACAGATCTTGACTATCCATGTTTCTCGATTGCGTTATTCCAAATATTCGTGATATATGACAGAAGGTCGCTTATTGACCTTAGTTTCCGAAAGCCATATTGTTGATCGCTCAAATGTCAAAGCCATCTAAATTTTTGAGAATATGATGGTTTACAGCTTTCTCCATGATTTTTTATATCACTGATATCAAAGCGACTGATCTATAGCTACTTGAAAGTTTTGTCTTGCCCTTGTTGAAAATAGGCTGAACTCAAGCAATCTTCCAACAAGAAGAAAGAGCGCCTTTCTTGTAAGACAGGTTTAAAAGTCTGCAAAATACTGGTGCGAGTTCATTGGCACACATTGACGATAACGGGCACTTATCAGGATCAGACGCCTTGTTGATATTGAGCTGTTCCAGAATTCGCCTGACTAGACCTTGTCGAAAAGTAATTTCCGGCATTGTGAAGTCTAGTGTGGGAATAGTGGGTGCTGCCTCTGTGGTGTGGGACGCAAATTGTTCAGCTAGTAGACTTGTTTTTTCTATGGCTGTTGTTGCAATTGAACCATCTGCTTGCGTTAGTGGTGGAACTGTGGATTTTGTAAAGTTTTGAATAACAGCTTCAGTTACCGACCAGAAGGAACTAGACCCGTTGGGATTGGCAAGTAGTTTATCCCTAATTTTCTGATGGTGAAGTTATTTGCTTTCATTTATTGTATTGTATCGTATTGACTTCCAATCATTGTAGCTCAAATATGCTCAGCATATGAAATTTCTCAACTCCAGCAGTAACTAGATCGACACGAACATCCACATAACCTGAATCCGTTCGTAATATTATACGACATTCTGAAACCTCGTGCATTCGATATGAACATTCCACACGAAAAACTTGTTACCGACTCATATAAAACTGTTTGATGCTCTTTTGATGGAACCCGTTGAGTATTGAATAAAACAACGCTCTCGGAAGTTGAAAAATTTTTATTTCTCGGCTGCCCAGCGCGAGTAGTAAATTTTTTGTAGAGGTCATAAAAAAAATTATGTGATTCTCAGAGCTGCCGCCCTTATACGCACATCTCTGTGTATGCAATGAACTGTTTTATAAGGCGTTGAGGAACGATAAATCAGGCACGTCACACACCGATTTCTTCTGCTGTTTATAGCCACAGAACCGCTGCACTTTTTTATTGTCGATTTTTTTAGGGGCAGTTTTCCGACTTCTTTGGTGGTCGATTTCGGAGATCAATTCAAATCAAATCAAACTATACTTCATTGTCAGAAGATTTTGCATCCCACTGACAAAGATTTATACGAATAAAAATATAAACGTAACTAATGCTGTATAGATAGAAACTGGAAATTTACAAAAGTTCGAATGAAGCAAGTGAAAAAACAATAAAAATGAAAATAAAATAGCTATAATAGGTTCTATCAGCTAACAAATTTCTGACTGTTTTCTTGAATTGCACGCTGGTCATTTTGCAGACCTTGGATCTACTGGTAAGTGATTGAATAATTTTCTACCATTATAAAAAATGTAATCCTTGATTAATGTTGAGTTAGGTATGAGGAGATGAGTAGTTTGGAACAGTACCTCAGTTACCCAAGGACAGTTTGTTGTGCGATCTAGAAGCGTTTGGCTCGTGCGTGTATTTATCTCCGCGACGAAATTCAGAACCATCTCAAAGATTCAAAGGTTATTATTTTGCGTTCATAACTTTATAAATAGTAATAAATTCCGTTATATTTTTTATTACGTCAATATACTGGTTCATTGAGTCTACATCTAGGTGCAAATAGATTTTTTTTATAATTTATTTAAAATGTATCCCTATCAGAAAGGATAGTTGCCCTGATTTTTCTAGGTATAGGTGTCCTTAGGGGCATCTAAACTTCCATACACTGTCGTTTATGATTACAGAAGAACTATGCCATGAAATTATAAAAGAAAGGAAGGAGTGCGAGCTCGAGTGTGTTCGTGGACCAAAGAAAACCTACTGCAGTCAGCTTTCGATGAAATAGACAAGGAAACCATAGGGATAAACAAAATATTCCGACAATTTGGGATTCCATCGAGGGCATTGCGAAGACGATATGCTGCTAGAAATACAACAAAGTTGATCCTGAGTATGTATCAAAGATCATGTCCTACAGTCATTACAAACTTTCAATTAACTAATTGTTGAATATCACTGGAGTTCTATCCCAACACCAAACAGTTATTTTCAACATCTCGACACGTCAATCACCAAGTGATCATCTTCAAGGGAAAGACTGAACTACAGTTCAGTCTTTAGTTAACCAAGTGATCATCTTCAAGAGGAAGACCAAACTACAGTTCAGTCTTCCTCTTGAAGAAGATGATCACTTGGTGATCGAAACACGTGTCGAGGTGTTAAGAATAACGATTTGGTGTTGGTATAAAACTCCAATGATATTCATTACTACACCAAAGGTTTCAAACAATTTATCACAAGTAACTAATTGCTGTCTCTAGTTTCCAATACGTCCATTAAAGTTAGCATTTTTTTTTAGGAAAACATCCTATTTTGGATTTTGACAACGAAAAGAGGCTAGTTAAGCACATTCCCAAGTTTGATGATGCAGGATTTCCCCCAAATAGACAAGCCATACGCTTGTTACCTCATAAAATTGCTGAAAAGCTGGAGCTAAAACACAATTTCGACCCCGAAAACGAAATGGCTGGAGTTGCATGGTTCAGAAGTTTTATTGAACGAAATCTGGAGCTGTCTGTCGGACAAGTTGAAGGTTTATCCGTAGCTAGAGCTGAAGGTCTCAGTAGAGAAGACGTCAATAACTGATTTCGACATAAAACATAAAAAAGAATGATTGTGTGATGTGCATTTTGAAACTCAATGTGAATTTTCCACAACAAGAATTAGAAATATATATTTTTGTTGAATAAATTCTTGTGAAATTTGATTTGAAAAAATATTCGTTTGGAGGTGATTGACAATATTTCATGATGAATTTTATTAGTTCGGACTCCTATTGTCTGATATTATATAAAATGATTTGAAATTCCTGAAATATCTGAAAAAAAGAAATAAAAATTAAAGAACCTGGAAAAAATGAATAGCTGAAAAAACAATTATATTAAGCAAAAAAACATGTACTGAAATGATAGTGAAATAAAATACAAGTGAAAAAGGAACAAATTGAACAAAAAATAAAATTAAAAAATGAGATTCCAAGCCAAGTTACTTTACGACGTTTCGATTGTTAGTATCCACAATCGTCTACGGGCGATGACTGAACTGATTCCTCCGTGAGCTGACTATTTATAGGTCATTTGAGTACTTTCACTCTGCTTTCCTCTTTCCGCTTCACTGGTTTAGTGGGAGATGACCGTTTAGCGCCAATCGTTCCACGAAAAGCTAATTTTTGCAAAATCTCAATTTGATAGATTGGAAAATAATAATAATAATTCAACATAAAGGATTGAGCTAGCTACATTATGTAAATCATTCGTATAAAATTAATATTCTTCAAATTAGGTGGTTATTTCAAAAAACGGGGCTCCTTTCCCGGTTTTACCCTATATTCTACATAAAATTTCAATCTCACTCACATTATTTTACTTGAATTTAAAGAAGCGCTTGAAGAAAGACCCAATAGTTATTCAAAAACTGTTTGTGTAGGAAGTTTTGTGTAGGAAGCCTATTTGCTTCGAATACTATTCAGAATATCCAGTTGTCAAAACCAACACTGAACATATCAACAAAACTAGACCTACTGGATTTTGACCAGTTCAGCAGAATCTCCGTTCCAGAGAAAACGTTTCTGAAATTTCGCATCATTCACTTTTTCTCTTCATATACTATATTGATATAATTTTTCCACCATTTACTGTTCATTTCTGAAATAGCAATACAATATTAATGATTCATATGTTTATTTTTAAGAATAACAATATAAATTTATATGTACATCATTACCAGTATTCAAAACTCTATTGAAAATTGTACGTTTTCATTTTTAGATTTTTTTTCTGATCGGCCTCTTCTACGAAAATGTTTTCTGTCGATGACTCACTTAAATTTTTTGACACTCGAATGGCAGACTGCGTTATATCTAAAAAAACAGTCATGGCGAATATTCATAAACTTATTTTTCCATCAAAATCTTTTCCAAAGTTTTATAGAATCAGGACGAAATAAGCAAATTTAACTCGAGTAAACGTGATTGGCGTATGGGGAAAATATTATCTGCTTATTCCCAAGGCATACCTGAAATTTATTAGCGAAATGTTTTTGTTATAGTGTAACAACCAATAGCATATTCTGTCAAGTGGAGAATTTGGTTGGTTGAAACTACAAAATACATTGAAACCTGACATATTGAATAATACTGGAGTTTTTTCCCCAACACCAAATCGTTATTTTTAACACTTCGACACGTGTTTCGATCACCAAGTGATCATCATCAAAGAGGTGTAGTAATATTCATTACTACACCAAAGGTTCCAAACAGTGCATCATAAGTACCTGACATATTAACAGATATCGACGATCAAAAAAATTAGATTGATCGTTCTGCAATAGCACGAATGTGATAAATTTAGTTTTTTCATTCATTCAGACTTAGAAGGTTGTGATCAAGCCATGTTTGGATATCTTTCAGTCCCTTTTATGATTTTTCAAATGCCTCCTTCCAATTACTACCTGTGAATATGAGAGCTGTATCGTCCGCATATGATATGAGATGACCCCCAAAATTGTTGATGAAACAGATACTATATTGATGTAAATAAGAAATAGTATGGGACCTAAAACTGTACCCTGTGGTACTCCTGGTTTAACTTTCGTTGCTTCACTCAGGCTACTATCAACTTTGACCTATTGTGTCCTATGTGATGGATAGTCTTCCAAGATATTGTATGTTGGGCCACGTATACCATACCCATGTAAATTTTTCAATAGCATGTCGTGATCAACGGTGTCGAATGCCTTAGCTAGGTCTAGAAACATAGCTAAACATTTTTCTGATCCATCCAATGCTCCAATTATTTTTTGTACACAATCTAGCACTGCTTTTTCGGTATTGGACTTGCTAATGAAACCGAACTGCCTGTCTGTTAGTATTTTTTTTTACATTGAGGTAATTAACGAGTCTACTTTTTAAGGATTGTTCAAATACTTTAGCAAAATCATTGATAACCGATATTGGTCTATAGTTTCCAATGTCATCACGCTTACCTGTTTTATATTTTGAGGGGTAACGATTGACTCTTTGAAGTGGTGTGATACTTTACCATTTTTATAGATCGAATTCATCATGTGAGTTGATAGAGATATAACGAATAAATGGATATTCTTTATGAGTTCCGAGGAAATGCCATCAGGACCAGATGGCAGAACAGTTAGTTTTTAGCTTGAATATAATTTCAATCAGCTCATTTTGTTTGTTTGAAGGTGGTTGACAATGTTTCGTGGTGTATTTTATCATTTCGATAGTTAGTATCCACAATCGTCTTCGGGTGATAACTGGACTTATTCCTTCGAGATCTGACTATTTATAGGTCATTCATTTCACCTTTCACCTATCCCCTCTTTCCTATTTCCGCTTCATTGGTTTTAGCGGGAGATGACCGTTTGGCGGGAGTTGGTCGTTTTTCGCTTGATAAGAGGTTTCCATATGTTACGTATCTCTACGCTAGCTTGACTAAATGCGATGTTGGACAACATACATGCGGCTTCCTTGAATTTCCTCCTAAGCCAGTGTTCCTCTTTGTGGATGATTTCAGCTTGAGCCCATTTGATATTATGTTGATGAGTCCAAACATGCTCTTCTATTCCGGATTTGCTGGTGACGTAACTTGGTTTGAAATCTTTAAATTTTTATTTCCATTTTTCATTTTTGTTAATGGGTAATATTCTTTAATTTTCAGCTTTTATTAATATTTCAATTTTTTATTTTCTGGTTGTAGCTTGGAAGTCCGAACTGTAGGAAACTCATTTTGTGTTACTGGATTTAGAAACATGAATTCTTGTTGCATGGTGTTTTTGAGGAAAGGATCAGGTGAGTTTTCAGTTTTTTTAATGTTTTTTACCATTTCAGTTCCAATATTAGTGAAGCAAGTGCTAAAATCATTAGGATTATTTATTTTATCAGGGATTGGTTTTCCGTTTTGGTTTTTGAACGTTATATTACCGACTTTTGTTTTTATTGAAGTGTTTCTTCCAGTTATTTCATTTATAAGTTCCCACGTTTTTTACAATTTCCATTCATTGTACTTAATCTGTTTTTGTAATATTGATTTTTTGCCAGCTTTATAATATTATTTAATCGATTTCTATGTGATTTATATTTATTTTCCCTTCCTAGGGTATATCTAACTAACAATTTCTTTTTCAGGTTTCCGTTGAAACTAAGACCTATTTTGAGGCAAAAAAATAAATCTTTCTACAAAAGTGGTATTGAATTGAATTTTACGTTGTTGAATAAAGCCAATTTTGAACAAAAAAACGCGTTTTTTTTGCTTAGGCCCAGGACTTTCCAGCCCATGTGAATGATTTTCACAGAATTCATCATGAAATAAAACAAAAATGCTCGATTTTCGAAATGCGGCTCCTCACACACAATTCAGTTTGGATCAACAAATCTTACCTTTGATACAAGCACCACAGAACACCAGAGATATAACGCAAAAGTATGTCGACACGAATAATATCCAATTCTTCAATGTAAAAATTTCGTCAAGCACTTCAAGCAACATTTTGACATTCTACGAATTTCCAAGTTTTCCCAGCGACAGATTCCTTCCCGAGGGCTTCTATTATAGCTCGTGAACATGAAATGAATCAGCTCATTTGGTTAAAATGATTCGTATCACCCGAAGTCACATTACTTCGAGTAGAGGAAAACTGTTACATAACCTTCATAATTGCATTAGAGTTTGATGTGGCACTTTGTGTGACAGCAATGACGTTTTAATAGTTTTCAGTGAATATGTGAGGAATTTATTGTCAATTTTCTTGAGGCACGTAAGTTTCACGACACTGCAATTTGGCTTTCAATAACTGCAGCCTGAAATGAAACATTCCAGATTCTAGTGGAAAGAGGTTGTGAGCAGAATACTTGAGGACACATAAACATTTTATATACCGATACAAAGAAGGTATTTGGAGCCGCATCCACTACACACAACAATGTAAGTAAGAGAGACTTTTCCAGAAATTCCTCCGAAATAAAGTGACCGAACCGGATTTGAGAGTTTTCAGCTTCCTTCGTTGTCTACAATTTTTTTATTTCCCATTCGAAAATATTGTTCCAAGTACTGAAACATCCACAGAGACTGAAAATACTCCAAAAGCAGTAATGGTTAAGTCAGTCAGTCGTCAGTCGTCGTATAATAATATGACATCTTGTATAATACAACAGTAAGGGTAAACGAGGTAATGGGAGTCTCTTAAGCAAGATATAGAAAAAAACACACAATTTTTACTTCATCTTTATTTTGATCAACTTTTAAAGTATTTCAAACATTACACTATCAGTCTCAGACAGTTCAGTACCTTTGGAATCGTATATTAATTAACATTAAACTTAAAAAAACATCTTTGACCACCATTGTTCATATCTGGAGGTAATTATAGTCACTATGAGAATAATGAGAGTCAGCCCAGGTTAACAATTGTCACATACGTAACCTTTTGGCGAGACCCATCCTGTGCAACTAGCGGGTGCCCATAAGCCACAAGAAGTGCATCTGTACCGTAACTACTTGTTGCGACCAAATTCATCACAAACCAAACATTTATTTAAATCGTCTTCAACATTGTCGCATAGTGTTTAGATCTTGCAATACGCGCCTTTTGGCCTTATTCGCAATATCTTTCTTAGGTTTTCAGGTATCATTTTGATAGGTAATAGAAGCAGATCTTCAATATGGAAATTCAATATTCCAGGAGCTAACGTTGCCGATGAAGTCGATGGTATTGGGTCAACTGCTATGAATGATATTGATGGCATATGATGTATTTCTGCANACACTTGCAGAGCTCGGCAAATGTAATAATGCATGTATGAAAAGTTACGGAGCATTGGTATAATTTTCGCAAAATGAAGGCAAAATTTAGAGTTGTCGTCAAAGTTTACCACTTTCTCTTCGGTACTACGTATACAACGCGATACTTACTGATATAGCCGAGTTTTATTCAATTATAATACTTGCCTATGAAAATATCTTTCAACTGTGCAAGACCCCAGTCTTTTAATACAGTAGTAGATACAAAATAATCGGGAAGAAATTGCACTTCCTCCTCAAAATCGCAACACACCAACATCACTTTCCAACACATACTGGCGCGTACACGATGCTTACAACGGAATTCTCTGCTCCCCTCTCACTTAAGAGTGTCATAGAAAGACCTGAGCACCACAGGTTTTTTCAAACTGAAATGATTGAAATATTTCTTTAAAAGAAATCATGTTCATTCTATACAAAATTCCTGTTATTTTCAGTCGATCATAATATAGTTTTGTATGTAGATTCACAAAACTCTTGTTATAGACGGATTGAGTTATTTGAAGGGACACAGTATTAAATTCAAACAAACACTATGTGTTCAGATCAAGTAGTTGATTTTGAGATGATATTATATTTTTTTGATTCAAAATAGTTCATTTTCGCAATGATATAATCAAACGAATGATGTCGTTGAAAGGCCAAGAAATTTGATTTCTTTATTGAAAAAAGTATGATTTTCTGGTGGAACATGGCGATATTGGCATAAAGTAATAGTTTTTCCAATAGAGATAAAAATTTCAAAGCAACCTATGATCTTCTTTTTAAGAAATACTTTTTACTGTGTATCGATGCACAGTAGATGATCCCAACGGTTAAGTTGAGTCGTTCGTCCGACGGACTGAACTTCGTTGATACCGTTTGGTTTTCATCGGGTATCTGAGCCTGAGCAACAAAGGCAATCAATGGTTATGTGCCTAGAATTGTCTTGTTGATGCTGGGAGATTTTCTGACATTAAACAAAGACTTTCGTTCGTCAGAATTTAGAAATATTGAATCTTCTAACAAATGTGGCATTCAGGAATATTTCATACGTTTATGGCAGTATATCACATTTGAAGTCACTCTATTTCTCATCAGTTCCTTTTTGATTTTGCTTGAAAAAATTTCCAACAACTCGAATTGACATATCATTGAAAAGAAACTCTGTCTCAGAAATATACCGGTGTCTTCACTGAAGAGAGAGATACGTACTTCCACAAAATCTCAGGCCTGAAATAAAACCGTCAAAAAGATAAATACAGCCCATAGCTCATCACAATCTCAAAAGGATAATTCCCTTTTAGCATATTCAGTTCGGATGAAGTATACCGAAGCATCTTTGTTCCACAACTCTTGAGCTTCTAGAGCAAAAAACCAACTTCGATAATAAATCATTCGCTTTATCTCTGTTTCAAAATCCCATTTAATATATGAACGTTAAGGGTCTATGTTGTCGAAGTGAACGTGGAGAATTTACATTTAATTAAGGCAGTATATCCACTCCGAAACGTTGGAGGAGCATCCTTATTACTCGTGTATTTTATTACCCAACTATATGCCTCAATTATGGATCGGTTCAAGATGGAAATTGTATAGAGAAACCACCGAGTGCCTTTGAGTATCCAAAAGATATATTTTGTCTCGATAAAATGAAATAAACAAGCACTTCGTGTGAGTTTAGGAGCTTTAAAGTGATTTTGAAGGGTGAATACGATATGGTGGTCCCAAAAGTACCCAGCCCAACAAAGAAAACACGAAAATCCTGGGAAAAATGTATTCATTTTTCAACCTGATCTTCTTGCAGATCTAAACACTTTTCCTATCGACGTTCAATAAGTTCGATACCGTTTTTTAATAAGAACTGTCTTGCTTCTCAGAGTATCCATTAACTCCCGACATCACTTGGAAAATCTTTAACCACTGAGCCATTTTTTTCAGTTTGGGAACAGAAAATAATCCGAGGGAATCAAATCTGGCGAACAGGGTGCATGAGGTAGCAATTCAAACTTCAATTCGTCAATTTTTGTCTTTGCGATAATTGATTAGTGATCTGGGACATTGTCTTGATAAAACCACACTTTTTTCTCACTAACTGCGTTCGTTTCTGCTCGATTTCTTCACTAAAATCTTGCAAAGAGTTCGGATAATACTCGCCGTTGATAGTTTTACATTTTTTAGGATAGTCAATGAAAATTATCCCACGGCAATCCCAAAAAACCGATTCCATGATCTCGCCTGTAGATGAAACGGTCTTCGCCTTCTTTGGAGCAGGTTCTCCTTTTTGAGACCACTGTTTTGATTTTTCTTTTATCTCTGGTGTAAAGTGATGGATCCATGTTTCATCCATGGTTATGAAACGACGCAAGAATTCTGCTTTGTTGGTGTGAAACTTCGCTAAATACTCAATTGAACCATCTACTAAGTCAAAGTCAAAATATGCTTTATTGTCTGANATCTAGTGTATCATTTGCTTCTGCCGAGTGTTTTTATCATGAATATCGCTATTGAGAATGAAGTCACTTCTGTTAGTGAAAACATAAACTGACAACCCATAAATATATAATTGAACCAGAATTAAACTTTCGTGTGTAACGAAAATGTTTCTGCATGAATACTGTCGAGGAACATTGAACAAACAGCGTAGGATAGCTTTTTGTTGGATAACTAAATTTTTACTCTTTGCGGAGTTGCCCCACCACCAGAGTATAACTATATAACCACAATAGGTTATATAGCTCAATTTTGAAACTAGTTGATCGCAATGCTCATTCCAAGAAAGACTCTCATCCATTTGAATGCCTAGGAATTTAACAGCATCATGGGTGTTTCTCAAAATAGAGTCATTAACAGTCACCTGAATATCATCGGTTTTATTTTGATAGTTGTGATAGTTGTCAACTGAGTTTTTTTCACATTGAAAAACAGATCGTGACTATTGAAATAGTTTGAAACTCCATCCAAGGTATATTCACATTTTCGTGTTGATTCAGTCGTCGCTTTTGCAGATCACCAAACTGATATCATCTGCATAAGCAGTTACTGCAGAATATGGTATTTTCCTATCTATATTATTGATATATAATAGGAAGAAGAGTGGCCCAAGTATAGATCCCTGGGGTACTCCCAACTGGACCGACCTCATTTCTAGTGTTGAAGTCATGTTTATTCACTGTGTTCCAACATAGTTTATTCTACTGAAGAAAGAATATAAATTTTTGCAAACTAGTGTCGAAATAATGCATGTGTTGAAGCTGCTGCAAGAATTTATAATTCAAATCATAAAGACCACAACGTAAGCCATCAATACGTTAAACAGAAGACCTGCGACAGGGAACTGTTCGCGAATGCCGATATCTGACTCCGGACATATTCAATAA